>APFE031259388.1:46167-68544 GCA_000404065.3 Pinus taeda
TAGTGGCTTCAATTGTTTTTGTAGCTGTGGCTTGGTTTGCTTTTTAGCTCTTAATTCCTTTTGAAGCTCAGCTATGGTGAATTCTCTGGCTAGTTGTGGAGTAAGGCCAGTCTTGCTTTGGAATCTAGCCATGAAAATAAAAGAATTCCAATCTCTGCCTATCTTTTGGAGGCCATCTAAAACTAGCAACTTAATCAAACCATGATGAAATAAAGAGGTTTCACAGTCCTCTTTCCTCAGCTGCACCTTATCACACATCTTACTCAAACTGCGAAACAAATAGAAAGGAATGTCTATGGAGACTTTCCCAGTGAAATGCAAGAGCAATTTAAAATGGTAAGAATAGACCTTATTGTACCTTCCTTCACAGGTCAAATATTTCTGTATGCAGGTGAGAAGAAGAGCATAATGTTCCTTGACATAATTTCTGGGCACTACTTTTGTTAAGTCTTCATTTACATATGCCTCCTTTAAAAACTCCTTACAAGGATTGATATCAAATTTAAAATTTTTAAACGATTCTTCCCGTCCTCTTGGGATCTCTGTTACAGCAGCTATTACTTCTGGAGAAACCTGTACTTCTAGCATGGCTATCTTTGAATTCAAACCAGTGAAGTTTAGCGCAAATTCCTTAGTTACCTGTGCATGTCCTCCTTGTAGCTTTTTGCAAAAGTTCCAGCACCCGGCATCTTTGAATGCTTTCTTCACGCCTTCATCCCTCAACGCTATGTCCAAGCCTTCAGGTTCAGTCCTCTGACATTTACCGGATCTGTGCTCTTTTCTCTCCATTTTTCCTTTGAGATCTTCACACTCAAAGTCTAACAGCTCTGGTCGAGATGATGATTCATCTCCTTTTTTAATTCAGCCTCGCTTGTAATCAGGCTCGCTTGAAATTCAAATTGAAACACTTCAATACATAATCAAACAGACTTGTCACTCATGCAGCACTTACGACCATCATTAAGGTCTATGCACGGTAAGATCACTTGGGAATGATATTTTCTGTGCGTATCAACAGTCTATTGGTGGAGTAGTGGCCAATGAGCGTTTCAAACATGATACAAGAGGTACACAAACTGACATGAGTAGACACAATTTATGACTCACCCACGGACTTGACATTTCGGGAAAGATTCGCTGCGAAATGCATGAATCCATGATTTCGCAGCACTGTTAGTTATAAATTTTAATGATGCACTGCGAAACTACCTAATCATGACGCGCTGCGAAACTGCTAAACCATGATTGCGCTGCGAAATTGGCAAATGAGATTATGCTGCGAAATCACTAAAAGACAGGGTGACTCGGATAAGACAAGACATGACTATGGAACAATGATGAGTGGAGGAGAACCAATAGGAGTGGAGTATGATTTAAGTTAAAAACTTTTAAAACTCCAAATCCTAAGTGAGGAAAATAAAATGAAATCAACTTTAACACAGACCTTTGTCATCAGACTAGGACAGGAAATTATATGCATCAAACTTTTAGTTCTAAGTGATAACAGAGTAAATGGCAGTCGCCTGAAGCTCTACACGAGTGGGCTCGCTATTTGACTAATGGACTGAAGTACAGTCTTAGCACTCTGAGCGGTTGAAAGAAGGCATGGGACTATAAAGGAGTCTATAGGAAAGTTGCGCAGAAACAGGGTTTCGCGTAAGGCGGGTTTATCGCAAGAATTGCGGTCGCGCATAAAGCATTGCGTTGCTGCGCAGAAAGGCGGAAAAGTCATTGTTGAGGTCACTGTTCATGACAAGATGGTCAATCTGAGACAATGAGGAGTGGACGATGGGAATTTAAGACATGGAGTCAGAACTGGATTTGAAACGATCTCCCGCTAGTATCGCATTAATGAGCCAGATCAAAAGGAGGGAACGGTCTAATTTGAATATCAGTCGGCCTATAAATCTCAGCTGGTCATCCACCGAACAAACCATGGCACTGTGAGACCTAAGTTATTGAGCTAGCTGATAGATATGGACTTGTCCAACTTTGATGCTTTGAGAATAAACCCAGTGATTGCAACATTGCCAAAAGAGACATAGGATCTTTGGGACAGCGTAATGCCGACAATCGAGGTTACCGTGCCAAGCCCAACGCCAGTGGTGGGAGATATACTGCAAAATCTCAGAAAGATAGCAGGAATGGTCCGGATGTTGCCGCGAAACCTGTGGTCTGGTAAGTGATCTATGAAAGATAAGGGTGAGATGGTGAATTTTGGGATAAAAGATAGAATTCCGTTGAAAAGTGCATCCCTAGGCCGTATGCCCATGACGAAACTTGAATATTGGGACCTCGCGGACAGCAACATCTCTCTTGCAAAAATGCAACACAAGCTTCAATAGACATTGAGTATATGGGACCAAAGATCGCAAGCTTGCTGCTCTTGCACAAAGAGTTCACGGCTTTGGCATCTCAGCTAGAATTAAAATCCTATGAGGGGCCGCTTTGTGTTAACCGAGCAGAGCAGAATAAGCATCATCGGTTACGCGAATTAGCAGGGGCAATGGGGCAGGAGCTTGAAGAATTCTGTAGCTGAGTGCGTGGACCCTTGTAGCTGTGTGCGTAGGGCAGGAAGTGGATTGTAACTGGAAAAAGGCATTAATAAAGATAAGTTGGTTTTGGAATATTGTGTATCTGCTTCTATATTCTGGCTTATGCACCTGTTTACAATTTAATTGCGCGCATCTCTGTTTATGTTAAATGGTAACTGAAAGTATTGTACCTTAGTAAGTTACTTCAAGATCTATAATAATATTAAGCACATAAAATGTAATTTGCATTCACGATCATCCTCCAAGCTGAGCGAAGGTAGTTACTCTGAATAAATGGCTACGCGGAAGTAGCGCAGTGCACAGGATCAGCTCGCGAACTTCCAGGCCCCATCAAGGCATCCTTAGGGTGCGGAAACCTGGTTCCAGCACCCTCCTATACTACCTCAGGTGAGACCTCAGTCCGCGCTCCGTGGACTGTTGCCAAAAGGGCCGGTAGTTTTGGGATTTGTTTGGTTAAACATTTTTGAACTTGGGTCAGGCCCCAATAAGCCAACATCCTAGAACTGTGAAGGAAGCAGTAGATTCAGAGGATGGAAAACTCTGGAAAGAGGTCATGGTTGATGAAATGGCATCTTTGCACAAAAATGAGGCTTGGGATCTAGTGGAGTTGCCCACTGGAAGGAAACCCATTGGTAGCAAATGGGTGTTCAAGAAGAAGACAAATACAGAAGGGAAGGTGGAGAAATACAAGCTTGGTTGGTAGCAAAAGGTTATTCCTAGGTGCCGGGAATTGATTTTGGTGATATTTTTTCTCCTGTTGCCAAGGTAACTTCTATTAGATTACTTTTATCTGTTGCTGCTGCTTTTGATTTAGAGGTAGAACAGATGAATGTGAAGACAACATTTCTTCACGGGGATCTAGAAGAGGAGATCTACATGAAGCAACCTAAAGGCTTTGCGGTGAAGGGTAAGAAATAACTGGTATGCAAGTTAAAGAAGTCTCTGTATGGGTTTAAATAGTCACCAAGGATGTGGTATTAGAAATTTGATACATTTATATGGGGACTTGGCTTTACCAGAAGCAAAGCATATCACTATGTGAATTTTAACTTAATTGGTGACCATGTTATTTATCTGGTCTTGTATGTGGATGATATGTTGCCAGTTGGAAATGAAAAAGAAATTATCCAGGATTTGAAGACCCAATTGTCCTCCAAATTCGACATGAAAGATCTTGGTGCTGCAAACTATATTTTGGGTATGGAAATTAAAAGAGATCGAGAAAAGAGGAAGCTCCGGTTAAACCAGAGGAAGTATGTTGAGACAATATTGTAGAGGTTTAATATGCAAGATAGTAAACCGGTGAAGGTTCCTATTCCTGTAGGTGTAAAGTTATCTGTTGAACAGTGTCCCGAGACACAAGAAGAGGAAGAATATATGTCCCATGTTCCATATGCAAGTGCAGTCAGTAGCCTGATGTATGCGATGGTCTATACTAGACCAGACATTGCGCACGTAGTTGGAGTATTGAGCAGGTTTATGTCAAAACCATGGAAGGAGCATTGGACAATAGTGAAGCAGGTTTTCAGGTATTTGTGTGGCACTAATGATTATGGTTTGTGCTACCAAGGAAGACCAGGATTGGACAAAGTTTTGGATATCCATGGCTTTGTTGATGCAGACTGTGCTGGAGATCTAGATTAAAGAAGATCTACAAGTGGGTATGTGTTTAACCTATTTGGGGGTGCAGTCAGTTGGATGAGTAAGAAATAATCTGTAGTGGCACTATCAACTACAGAGGCAGAATACATGGTAGCCACTCATGCAAGCAAGGAAGAAGATTGGTTGTAGAGATTGTGTTCAAGTATGGGGTTAGTACAGGGAGCTATAAGGATAGACTGTGACAGCCAATGTGCAATTTTCTTGGCAAAGAACCCTGATTACCATTCAAAGACAAAGCACATTGATGTTCAGTATCACTTTGTGAGGGATATCATAGAAGAAAAAAAGGTGTTGCTAGTAAAGGTGGACACTTTGAAGAATACTGCAGATGCATTGAAAAAATCTGTAAGCTCTGAGAAGTTCTCTTGGTGTAGAGAAACAATGGGCATTGTAGGCCTGGATAAATGACTAAGATCTCTTGTGGTCCCCTGTGGAAAGAAAACAACAAGTGGGAGAATGTTGGGTTGTGTTATATTCTTTCCACGACTAGCCCACGTAGTTAACTGAGGGGTTAGAAGGGGGGAGGAGCCCCCCTTCGTTGCGCCGATTGCGTAGCGGGGGGAGTCACAGGGGGTTTGAGGGGTGCAGGTAACCCCACTCTATGGGGTCAAGGGAAACGCCCCATAAAATTTTGGTTTTGGACCCTATATTAGGTTGGGTGAACGTACGTATGGTTTTGTGCATGTTTTTCACACATGGTCTTGGACACGATGGTTTTCGGTCCATGGTTTTGAATGCGATGGTTATCGGTCCATGGTATTAGATGCTTCGACATGTATAAATATGTATTGTAACATTTAAAGGAACATAATAAAAAAAAATCAATCTGGTAGTCCCGGTTTTGGGATCCAGGGGAAAATATCTGTGTATATGTGTTTTATGTGTTATGCTCTCGCATTTTTTATTTTCTGTGTTTTAGAATTTGTATGCAGGTAATTTCTATAAGGGTTTAAAACCTACATTGTGTGCTACACCTGCAAGATGGTGGGGTATGCACAAGGGTAGTTTTGATGATTGGTGCGAATTTGGGAAGCCTAAGATGCGACTGACAGACAAGTATGATGGGCAGAATGATCCATGCACATGGATGCAGGCCTATGAAGAAAAGCCATGACTTGAGCAGGTGCACTTATACTCATTAAAATACCTGGTCAATAAGCTTGTGTTGGTGGGGTGCATCTGCAGATGGCTTTTACTATTCCAGGAATACGATTTCGAAGTTCTTGTGAAGCTTGGATGATTGAATGCGGGACCAGACCACCTATCCCGCATCGAGACATGAGAGGAGCCTCCGAATTTGGAGGAAGGATTACCTAATGCACAACTTTTTGTTGTGCGTGTCGTGGATGGACATTTCGACGATATAATACACTTCCTAACAACTAGAACTGCGCCGAAAGGATAATCTGTCCAATAAAAGAAGGAACCAGTGGTGTGTGTGATAGATTTCTCTGTCATTGCTAGGAATTTGTACAAAATGGGGAATGATGAAATACTGCGAAGGTATGTACCTAAATTTTAACGAAGCAGCATCCTCGCAGACACGCATGGGGGCACCCTGGGAGGACATTATGTAGGGAGAGCAACCACACAGAAGATTCTATGTGCAGGGTTGTGGTGGCCAACCCTTCATTAGGATTCAAACGCATATTGCAAGGTGTGTAATGTATGTCAAAGAACAGGTAGGCCATCGTCGAGGGATGAGATGCCTTTGAATCCACAAATGACATTGCAACCTTTTGAAAAGTGGGCAATAGATTTTGTAAGACTGATTCAAGGAAAGACAAGCACGAGGTATATTATCGTTGTGACGGAGTACTTGACTCGTTGGGCAAAAGTGCAGTTGGTGAAGGATTTCACAGGAACGACTGCCACAAAGTTTCTATTTGAACATGTATTAACGCAATTTGGATGCCCAAAGATATTGATGAATGACTGGGGTACACACTTTCTGAATGAGACGATTAGCGCACTAATGGAAGAATTTCAAGTCTATCATCAAAAGAGCACACATTATCACCCACAGGCTAACGGGACAATGGAGGCATTTAACAAAGTGCTTGAAAATGCGCTGACCAAGGTATGCAATGCTCAACGAAGTGATTGGGACCTACGCATACGTGCAGTATTATGGGCTTATCAGACAACATGCAAGAAGTTAACAAGATAGACACCCATTAGGCTAGTATACGGGGTTGAAGCTATGATGCCTATGGAATACATCATGCCTAGTCTTGCATAGCAGCGCTCATAGATATGACAGATCGCGGAGCCCTAGAAGAGAGGCTTGCGCAGTTGGATGAGCTGTAAGAAGACAAATTTTTGGTTAGATTTCACCAGCAAGTCCAAAAGCAGCGCAAAAAGGCATGGCACGATCGACATATTAAGCTGCGCACCTTTAAGGTGAATGACTTGGTGTTGTTGTATGACAGTAAGTTTGATAAATTTCTAGGGCAACTCAAAATGCATTGGCTGGGGCCCTATGTTATTAAGGAGATTACCGATGGTGGCGTGGTCTAGTTGGTTAAGTTGAATGGAGATCCCTTCCCAGGGAAAGTGAATGGAAGTCGTTTGAAGCCATACTCAGGTGGCTCAACCATTTGACTAGTCAACAAAAGCATAGTCTTAGCACTCCACGCAGCTGAAAGAAGGCGCGAGACTATAAACTACACTGCCTAGGAGCTGCGTGATTTCAGGACTGCGCAAAGTAGCGAAGTGTCACAGGGCCCGTGACATCGCAAAGACATCTGCGCTGGCGCGTAGATCTACCAGAAAGTGACTGTTAAAGTCACTATTCACGATTTGATGGTTGGTTTGAGGTCAAATGGAATGGGTGGCAGGAATTTAAGGCGAACTTTATGGGATAGATTCTTGAAAATATGCCACCAATCTAGCATTAATGGATTGAATGTGGGGGGAATGGTCGAATTCAAATTCAAAAGGCCCTATAGATTAAAAGTGGTTGTCCAACAAAAAAAACTTGGCATTTTGAGAACTAAACTGTTGCACTATCAAGTGTGTATGGACCTTTCGAACTTTGAGGCTTTGAGAGCAAGTTTAGTGTTTGAAACATTGTCGAAGGAGACACAAGACCTCCTGACTAACATGATGTTGACACCCGAGGAAGCTATGCAGGAAGTTGTGGAGGTGGAAGCCCTGGAGAGCGCTAGAGCAATAGTTGAGGTCCCCAAATCACGTAGAACACTGTGACCTAAGAAGGATAAGCAGGCCATGATCCCGGTGCGTGTCTCACCCGAAAATCCACTAAGGACCAAGCTCACCTTGCAGGAAAAGGAGAAGGCCATTAATCTAGAGGCCGATGAGGAGAAGTCTGAAGAAATCTTGGTGGAGGAGGAGGATGTAGAGATGGAAGTTGAAACCCAGGGTGTTGACCCTATTACCCGGTTCCCTAAATATGTTCCTCCGCGCAAGGGTAAAGCCAAGGTGCCGAAGGATATAGATGAGAGAAAGAGCTCTCTACAAACTCTGCTGCTCCAAGACGATCTTGTTTTTGAGGGACCGCACTTGGGGCAAGTTCCTGTGTTGAAGTTTGAAGATTAGGACCTCGCAATACATGAGAAGTTCCCGAATTTAGCGACTATGAAGCTAATGTACCAGAGGATTGATGAGACTGCTGGAACAATCCAATTGGATCCACGCACATGGCCCAGAGGTGTAGAGAAAAACTGGGTTACTAAACCTACTCTGGGTACCGCATTACCATCGCACCCCAGTGGCTGTTTTCATCATCAGGCAGCTTCTTTACCTGGTGCATGATGGGTTCTTGTGGTTGGAGGAGCCCATTCCCATCACAGATCATTTGATTCATAGAATTACACAGCTACCTTAATCAGGGGAGGATCCAACTAATATTTCCAAAGGAAAAGGTGGCGAGTTGGCCCTCGTGGAAGCCATGAAGAAGAGGTTTAAGTTGGAAAAGAAGAAGCGAGGATACGCCATCTCTAGCATTAACAACCCTGTCATTAAGGTCACGACACAAATCCTGGCAGGGAAGGTGATGCGGAAGTGCTGCGTGGATGAGGTGCCTGCACCCATAGTTGCACTAGCAGCCCAATGTGCGGAAGGAGTCTAGTTCAACTGGGCGAACTATCTATGCGGCAAGTTCCTTGCAAATTGTTGCAAGGCACAGCAGCAGGGAAAAACATTCATTATGCATGGCTCCTGTTGTCGATAGTACTAGTGGCATGGGAGCTTCCCAAAGATAGCTAATTCGCTTCAGTCGTGTCAAACCTTCCAGAGGCAGCGAAGTACGCTTCGATGTGGGCGACCAAGGATGTGCAGCGGATAAAGGAGAGCAAAATATTTTGGATATTAATGGATATGAATATCCAGATGGGGATTAATCGCAAGCCGTGGTTATCACCCATAGTCTATGCCAGTTTGCAGAGATTTGCAGAGTTCAAAGTGGATTTCCACCATGTTTTCATTAAGGAGCAGAAGGACTCTACAAAGACATGGCACAACTTGTTGTACCTAGCGACTGACGATGTCATATTCATAGTCCTTGAGTCTTGGCTGCCGAAGTGGCGCACTCCAGCTGGCTTCGCGGTGGAAACGGACAAGTCTGCCGCACAGTGCAAGAAGGAAGAGACAAAGCTTTGAATGGCGCAACTGGTAGAGAAGTGCAGGAAACAGGAAGTAGAGGCTAAAGCACAGGCAACACACGATGCCACAAAAGTAGCAGAACAATAGAAAACAGGGGGAAGTCACCTTTGCCCAACACTGAGGCAGAAACATAGATTGAACAAGGTGACGCGAACCCGCAGACGACATCCACCCAACTCAAGCATCTGCGACCGTGAGAGTAGAAAGTGCCATGAAAGAAAACCAAGGGATCTAAGATGTCCTTTGACCCAATCACCCTCATTGAGGGGGATTTGCATGAAATTGGCGAAATGGTCAAGGATGTCACTGCGGAGGCCCTCCAACAATTTGAAGAATAACAACAGTTGGTATTGGGGGCTCTTAGGATAGAGTTGCAAGAGTTCCAGGTACACCCCATAGGCTGGCACAGTGTCCACTAACCTCCCGATCGACGCTGCAGCTGCTGAAGAGATGTTGTGCACAAGGGTGACCAATAAGGTACTGCTACCTGACAGGGCACTCACCATAGAAAATGAGGCCGACATGCCTATGGTTAGCAATCTAAAACGGGTAGGGTTGAACATGGCCACGCTACCTCGGGAGATGCTCTACCTCTTACAGGATGGTGTCACCATGGTACACAGGGCTTGTGAAAATCGCACTCTGCAGGTGATGAGCAAGAAACGCATCAACATTGATAGTTGGGGCTACAACACAATGAAGCAATAGAGCAAAATAAACAGATAATGCAGGTCGTGGAGGAAGCCTGTGGGATGGTCCCAAAGTTGGACATTCAAGCAGAAGAACCAGTGGAGGTGCGCGTCCATAAGTTAGCCACAGGGGTGCACGATGGAAGAGCAGAGATGGCCAGGGTTCAACTAGAGTTGAACCTGTAGATCGTAGAACTACAGTTGAAGGCTCAGCCTTCAACTCTGAGGAAAATCAGGGAACAATGAACCGTCATTGTTACAACAACAACAACGACGATTGGCAGTGCAGTGGAAAACTGCATGCAGCTGTTTGAATAGTCATTCGAGGTCCTAACTACCCTACAAGAGGACCTAAATGTAGAGTGCTTGGAGATAGAGGCGTGCGAGCTACAACAGAAGTATAATGAAGTAAAAGGGACTGCATAGACGATTGCCCTTACACAGAGGCTTGCATGGATTCAGGAGGCAAAGGTGCTCAAGGAACAGGTGGATGTCGCTTGGCATAAGGAAGCAATCTTAAAAGCGTGCCTACAACCATGGATTAATGAGGCTTATGCGATCACAACCTCCATTGAAGGGAAGCTTGTAAAACTGCAGGCAAATCAGCAGAATATTCAAAGCAGCAGTTTAGCAGCAATCACCAAACAACGCGTGGAAGAAGTCCACCAGGCGGCCGCTCAGTGCGCTGCCGATGTTGCGGTGATCTAGGCAGAGCTGGGAGGTCTTCGTGCTAAGATCCCTGCACTTGCAGAGTGACTCGAGGGCAAGTCACGATGTTTGTGTTGGGGGCTTGTTGGGTGTGGGATCCCCCAAGGGAAATTTTGGGGCTTAGATGTTAAAGAGTCATAGGGTTGTCCGCCCTTATTTTGATAATGTAATTTCGATTGTAAAAGATCTACCCATGGTCCCCATACCATGGGATTGTATAAATAGAGCTAAGCTCTAAGTAAATAGATAGATTAATCAAGGAAGAATCAATGACGAAGATGTATGAGAGATAGCTCTGAATAGAAGTCTAAGTTTTGGGTCGTAGCGTAGGTAGAGGCTCTAGAGCTGAGTACGCAGAGGCCTAGAAGTCCGCAGCTGAGTGCGCGGACCTCTGCAGCTGAGTGCACAAGGCGAGTCGAGTCTATAAGCATCTGTAATTATCAATAAAGAGAAGCATTCTATAATTTATGCGTCTTTATTTCCTGTTTATGCATATGTTATATTGGGTATGAATTTCACTTATAATGCTTATATGATGCATGAATGTGTATAACTGTATTGGTTAAGTGAACGGAAGTAAGAACATCTGTTACGCAAAGCTAACTAAGATCTGTTAATAAGATAAGTAAGATATTTAGCGTAGTTTGGGAAATATGACAGTTCGTTGCCCTAGAAGCGCAAAAGCATATCAACCCCTAGTTAGGGTTGCCCGGAAGCTGATTGTAACATTTCGCGAAGGTACTGAAGGGAAAAGCAAAGGGATAATCAACCTGCACAAAGGCAGGTATAATTGGAATAAACTAACATCACATCCATCTCAAGAGTGGAGAAACTTGGTTCCAACATCCCCCCATACTCCTTCGGGTGAGACTTCAGTTCGCACTCTGTAGGCTAATGCCGAAAGGGCCAGTAGTGCATGGATTTGTTTGGCTAACTAACTTTAAACCTAGTTCAGGCCCCCACAAGCCAACACATTACTTGAAAGCTTAAATAATATTTTTGTTCTATGTATAATAAGACCCACCGCGTGGCCTATTAGCAAAGCCATGGACTGTGAATTCGCTGGTCGGTGGTTCAAACCTCTCACACCTCAGTCTTGCCATACCAAAATTTTGGATGCCTATGGGTGCCATGTGGCTGCCCATGATTGGGCCACATAACACACTTTCATTGGTCCAAATAAAACTGTCACGATCCAATAAAAAATGCGCCAAAATTAGTGAACCAAAACATGCAATGTGTCACCACCTGGTTAGCTTAAGGTACACACAGTCACCCTGCTAGCTCACTGTATGGTCACGCAGTCAATTGACCTACTAAAATTTTAGTTGATGGGCCAAACAATCAGCACATGATAAATTTAACATATAGTGTCAAATTGAGGTGAAACGAATGTCGTTAGATTCAGAACGACAAGCACTTTGACTTGACATCAATTTCAAGAATTTCTGGGCACTTCAATTTTTGAGCTAAAATTTGATCACTTGATCACTGCAAGGAAATTATATGTGAGTAGAGTAGTTCCGATAATAATATACTTGAAAGAAATATATGCTCAAAATGAAATCACAATAGTTGCAATAAAATATAACTTCCAAATTACAAGAAGTTGCAAGAATGGGGAAACTGCAAAATAAGTGTTAGGGGGTCATACCAACACTACAATAGCAAAAGATTACATATAACTTTGAAAGATGAGAAACTACATAGAAATAGAGATGGAAAATGAAAAAAACTTGTACTTAAAAGTGAAATTGATCAAATATGATATAATGACATCAAAGGAAATTTAATATGGGCATGTAAATGAAATAAACAAGTACAAGAAGATAGAATGCTTGCAAGTAAATGTGGATTCCCACAATCCAATTTGTATGTATTTGAGAAAGAGATTAAATGATAACTAATTACGTGCAAGGTGAACCAAATTTGTAGGTGCGTGTGTGAAGTAAAGTAGTCTTGGATAATTTTATTAATGCCTATTCTAGGGTGTTGCTTCCTCTCAATTCCTTCAACTTGGTAAGCACTCGAGGTGGTTGCAAGAAGGCTATAGTGGAGAAGCTTGAAACTTCATTAAAAATGTCCACCTATTTCTTCAAAACAACCTTCATGCCTTCATTCTTACAAGGGACTCAACCATGCAAAATAATTGCAAGGTCATGCATTTTACCTTTCCTCCGAATTCAATTTTTTAGAAAATTGAAGAAGATTTCCTAAATGTCTATCAACCAAGCTTATACTTAGAGGTAAATTTTTGAGAAGAAAAATTACAAAATGAAAGTGAGATATAAAATTAAAACAAATTCTTAATGACAAGATTGTTTATGAGTTGATAGTCCCAATTATAGCTCAATAAAATGTCACACTTGCCTAAAATCGTAAGATGTGGAATAGCATCAAATTAGACTATGAAATGAACAATAAAATAAGCGATATACCAACAATAAAATGAATTATATCATAAGTGAATACAACTGTTATATTCAAGTAAATTATCTATGGAAATGAGTGGGCTTCAATGTGTTAAATAGCCCAATGAAAATGCAAATTAGAGATTAGATCTAGCATGTGTTATTGATCAATGAAGCAAGTGCATATTAATCAAAGAAGTGAAAGTAAAGAGAAATGAGTGAAGGATCTACTTGCAAAATGAAAGAGAAGCTTGCAAATGAGAAACTAATATAAACCACCAATAGATCCTCCAACCCAATGAGGATATTGGGATGCTAAGGGGAAATCCTAGAGCTCCCTCAACAAACTTTTACTTTTATTATTATAGAGATGCCCCCTTATAGAGAAGTGAGAGACTTAGATCTCGAGGGGGGTTTATAACGAAGGGATCAAAGAGAAAATACTCCTCAAAATAAAAAAATGGAAATGAGAAAAATATGACAATGCCTCAATAGTACAGTGCAAGAGTTCCTCATGTGAGGTAACTCGCTTTTTCTCCAAGGGATCTAGCTTTGATGGCTCAACTTCCAAATCTCTAGGAGGAAACTTGCACAAGAGAGAGAGAGAGAGTGAAGGTTCCGTTTATCCACAAAAAAGTGTAGGAAGAGGTCCTAAGTATGGATATTTCTTGATCCTTCAAGCCTCCATCTATGGATCCCTCCAAGACGTCTTAAAAAAACACTCCTCAAGCCTCCACAAGGCACTGTGCAAGCATAGAAGGAGACCAAATCACATGCAAGAGAAATTGATCACAAAATAGTGAGAACATACACTTAAAAATACAAATGCAATCCACAAGAGTACAAGGAAACCTATGCTCTTGTGCAATTAGGAAAGGGTTAACCCTCCAAGCAAGATCTGAAAAGCTAGATCATTCAAATGAAAGCGCATAAAATTTAACAAGATTGATCAAAATTTATACTATTAATGAGTTATGGTAGGAAAATCCCTCTTTAATATTGAGATCGTCCTTTGAGGATATTCGATGTGGGTTCTTTCAACCAAAAACTTACCTCATGATCAAGCTTTTCTTCAAGCAGAATCATCTACAGACTTTAAAAAAATTGTTAAATCCACAAGAAACCAGATTACATAATGAAAAATAATGCTAGAGGTTTAACCAAAAACCCTCTAGTTCTTCTCCCTCTAGAGTGGTCCTCTAGGTCAAAAATTAACGCAAGATAACTTACATCAATTCATCCAAACCCTGACAAATGGAAATAACAATTCGATTCAACACATGTCGAGCATTAAGTGTAAATTGAAAAAATTATACGTCAAAATATGAAGAATAACACCACACGAAATAACCCCAAATTCTTTTGCTTTATTAGATCATGAAAAAATAGAGTACAAAATTTTCCAGAGCTTCGCTAGCCCAGTAGCCCGTCTAAGCATATAATGATTACAAATAAGGATCCAATGAATCAATTTATAGATAAATGGGAGTAGATCACAATGATAGAACTCATCTCCAAGTGATCCCAATGCAAGACAACTTGATCCCTTCAAGCAATTCGATCCCCTTCTAGATGCCCTGCGCAGTCTTCAAGGAGCTAGCTGTTTTCAACAAATGGTAACTGGGTGGAGTGGCAATTATATGTTGGAGTAGTGGGAGAACCATTTCCAACTCATCCCAAGTCAAAATTAGCCAAAAATTAACCAAAATCCCCAGCAAATCTTGGAACTCGAATTATCTTCCTTAAAAAGTGCGAGTTTTTGCGAGAATCATGGTCCCTCTAGAAGTTCGATTTGACTTCAATTTTATCTCCTTGATTCTTGGCATAAGTGGAGTTCACATGATATCTTAACTCATTTTATCTCTGGTGAATTTCCACCTCATCTTGTAGCATTTTTTATTTGGAGAGAATCTTTACTTTTCCTGAATTATTAATTTATGGCTAATTATTTGCCTTTTTTCTTCAAAACTGAGGTAAAATGAGATTTGAAGAGTAAATGATCATTTTTTGACCCTCAAAGTGTGTTTAAGTAGAAACTTCAGACGTAGAGGTCTAATTTTGAGCACTAATATCCTTACAACTTCTCTATAAAAAACTTATTACAACTTACATAATTTTTTATTAAAATACTGTCGTGCAGGAAATCTTTAATAATTAAAAAATGAACTTAAACCTAACCAAATTCTACAAAATTTTAAAGATGATATAGTATGGTAATATGAATTGAATCTTGACACTAAGACGCCCCTAAGACTCTACCATCAAGTCACAAAACCCAACTAATTATTAAGTGTTAAAAATACGAATAATTAGTTAAGTGGAAAAAAACTCCCCATAGCGAACTCACTTGCTAGTAAATTTCTAATCTATCTAGTTCTATTACATGAATTTTTTCATCATACTAGTATGATTTTTACAATGTCCCCGCAGGGCCACAAAATTTGAAAAACATAATGAAGAGAAGAAGAAGAAAGGGGCTTAAAAACCCTGATGACGTCTGGAATTTTGACCGATTCTGATGGAGCCGAAATGATCTAAGTGTACTTCGATCATGGAGTGTTTGACAAATATTCAAATGCAACTTTAGTGGTCAACGGACATGAAGAAATTTCAGGCAACAACGACTAGAGATAAACATGTGTGGTTAAATTTCTGCCCCCAAACGCTGTTAAGAATATAATTTTTAATAGTATAATTTTTTTTTTAATGTAATACATATTAAGTTAATTTATATAGTTTAAAAAATAATAATAATCTTAATAGTGGAACCAATATAAAAATATTTTTTTCCGCCATGAAATAATTTAATTCAACAATAAATTGTAAGGAAATATTAAAAACTACATATTAAAGTTAAAATTATAATTTTAAAAATTAAATTTTAAAATAAGAATTATATATTGATAAGATTTTTATTAAATGTTTTTTGTAATGGCAAAATCTATATGAAATCAAAATAAAATAATAAATAATTGACAAATACATTTTACAAAAAAAATGATACAAATCAAAATTAATTTTTGAAAGGAAAAAATTAATTTAATAAATGGTATTTCTAAATCATGAATAGGTAAAATTGTTTCTTCATAAGAGTAAGATCTACGCTAATATCTGGGGGGAGAAATTTACCCACATAGGTTCAAGTGGGAGCAATGGCGGAAGATGGTAGGTTTAGGGTCGAAAAATTTAATGGTCAAAACTACCAGCTGTGGAAGATGCAGATGGAAGATTATTTGTACAAGAGAGATCTGTAGCAACCATTGAGCGGAAAGGCAAAGAAGCCGACGAGTATGATAGACACAGAATGGAATATTCTCGACAGAAAGGCACTTGGAACAATACCGTTGTGCCTAGCGGCGTCGGTAGCGTTTAACATTTCAAAGGAAACGACAATAGAGGGTTTAATGTCGACATTGGCTAAATTATATGAAAAACCCTTAGCCTCAAATAAGGTATTTCTTATGAAGCATTTATTTAATATGAAAATGTTAGAAGGTGGATCTGTCACTGATCATTTAAATGAATTTAATACAGTTACCAGTCAGTTAAGTTCTGTAGGGGTAACTTTTGATGATGAATTTAGGGCTCTATTATTTCTGTGCTTATTGCCAAAAGTTGGAATGGTTTAGTTATGGCCATTAGTAACTATGTCTCTGGATCTAGTACTTTAAAGTTTGATGATGTTGTCAGTGCAATCCTTAGCGAGGAAATGCGACGGAAAAGCTTCGGGGAGACATCAGGTAATGTTTTGACTGCAGAGACCAGGGGAAGAAAAATGGAAAGAGGAAAGAGCCCAGGATATCGCAGTAAGTCACGGAAAGGCAGATCCAAGTCTAGATCGGGGATAGTGTGCTGGAAATACAGAAATAAATGACACCTGAAGAAAGACTGCAAGTCTTGGAAGGAAAAAGAAGGAGACACACAACAAGAAAACAATCATGAAACAAATGTTACAGGGGATGTGTTGCAAGATGCTTTGATTATTTCTTTATAAAATATTATTGATGCTTGGGTGGTAGATTCAGGGGCCTCATCCCATGCTACACTTGATAGGAAACATTTTCATGATTATGTTCAAGCAGATTTTGGACAGGTTCAATTGGATGATGATAAACCCTATAAAATCATTGAAATGGGTATAGTTCTCATAAAACAACAAAATGGAAATCAATATTACATGGTAATACTTTAATCTTTTTGTAGTAAATACTTTCTTATTAGATCAATCTATTTCATGTTCTGATTTTTCCAATTTAATAAAAATCATCAACATTTAGAAAAAATAAAAAAATATGTAACTGCTGACCACTCCACTAATGGTTTTCGCTAACGAAATCCCCTATTGTTAAGTGTTGGAATCACCCTTGAAGAGCTCGTCTTCTCTTTTGCCATGTTGATTTCCAGAATATAATAAATGAAATTCTCCTTAATAGTAGATAAATATCTCCATCCACATTTAATGGTGTTTCTTGGTATTTCTTGGTATCCATCCACACCACATTCACCTTCCACTTAGCATACAAATTTGGATATACTAGATCTTTATCGACTTGGGATATATAACAACATATTAGCAATTGGAAGGGGTAATACATCGTGAGTCCAGTAGGCCATCCTTTTAATTGTTTTTATCTTTATCTCCTGTGCAAGCAATTTTTCTACCCTGTAAAGGGCTAGTTGTGTTTCTATTTTTTTTACATTTATACACTAATTCATTTTTTTTCGGTTATTTTCTCCTATAATAACAATGTGTGTTTTACCATATAATTTGTAGCACAATCTTCTTAACTTTAACATAAATACAAACTCAACTCATAGATTCAGTAACAATTTGAAATTGGCCCTATAATACTTGGAGCTGATTTCTGAAGAATATCCTACCTGTAATTTTTTCCCTCTTAATATTATTGGTGCACTGCCAAAATTTATGTCTAGTTTTTCACTTCGAATGGCCCAGCCAATGGTAAAGTTTACTGACAATGTCCTTGTATTTTATAAACATATAATATGCATTGTGGATCGATAACCCTTGGGGTTTCAAATACATGTGTTGTGTTGCTTTGTTATTGTTATGTGTGGCTGTGGTTTTAAGTTTTTTTTTTTTAAGATAAAAGGTCATAAAAATGAGTTTCTTTTATTTTAAGTTATTTTATTTTATGTTTTTAGTTAAATGGTAGGGAGGTATGTTGGAAATCACATTTTATTAGATTGTGATATGAGATACATGTTATTGTTATTTCTCATTTATATATTATAATATAACATGATTTACCTTTTTTTACCTAATAAATATTATTTAGAAAAATATTCATATTTAATATTATTTATATTTCGTTTTAATGATACATTCATTTTGTATATTTACTTCTACCAATCAATAAAATTAATGATTATAAAATGCATTCAAATGTTGAATGTCTTTCCACCATAAAGAAGTAATTGGTATATTGTTTTGGGTGAACATTTCTATTCACAAACATCTTTTTTCATATTCTAAATAAAATCAAGTTACAACGGGTGGTCTTTGAAGTATTATGGTGACTTTGTCAACCATGTTAAAAAAAATATTGACATCACAAGTCCAAGGCTACTGACATTTCTCCTAAAATGAAGCTACAATATATTAACCTATAAACTTGAGAATTGACCAAACATTAAAAAACAAGACACTAACAATTTCTTATAGCCACTATGTAGCGAGACACCATGAGTATAAAAAAAAGAAACTAAGATAATAGAAAACTCCCATTCCCACATAGAAGTAACATGAAAACATAAGATCAACTCTGGATAAGATTAACTCAGGTGAACATAAAGTCATGTAGGAAATCATTCATCTAGAATGATCATTGGTTTTTGTGGAGATGAATTTGCATTGACCATGTTGATTGGGGATGCATTGATAGCCCCTTCTCCATTCTGAGGTGCATTGGAATCAAAGTTGGAATCTGAAGCTATGTAGTGCTCTATCTCGTTAAGGTGCACCGTAATTTCATCCTTGTCATACCAGATATCTCTCATAATCCTTTTCATTTCTTGCTGACCAACAAAAAGCTTATAATTATCCACTTGTTTATCTCGTAATACCATGTGTAGTAGGGTATCCATTTGTCTGCGTTGAAATAGGGAGTGCAGAAAGTAAAGCCTACGTTTCCTCCATTTTTCTGGGTCTGGCCAATATAGACTTCTAAACAAAATGATACATTATGTCACCAAATTCTCTTTCCTGCAAGGTCCACATCTCCTTTTGAACCCAAAGAGGCAAAATGTCGAATAAATTAGCCACAAAATCCCAACCAAAAAGACGACGTTGCCCAGAGGAGGAAGCCCCTGAAAAGCCTTACGACTAATTAAACGTTGCCGCGACACCATAACAAATAGTAACCTTCAAAAAACCTTTACTAAGAACATTTGGGATTTGCCCCTGGAGTCCCTAAGATGGACAGTTGGAGATGAACAAACCATGATTTTCCAAAATATCTTAGACAAAACAATTGAACGTTGTTAGGATGATTGTATAGGGAGAAGACAAACATCATTCAAGGAACATCAACAATAGATATTGAAACCTAAATGAGTATACCACCACTTGAGTTGCACAAGGAGTGACAATTTTTCCCCTTGAAATAATCGATGAAACCCCTTAAATATTTGAACACAAGCTTCCTTAAAACCAAATGGAGAAAGAACCACTATACTAGGCACCTGCCACCAAGATTGGACAGTTAAACGATATACCTGAAGGTTCCAAAAGATTGTAAATCGGTTAAGGGGAGTACGACGACCAACTCAAATGATGATCCCATCGATGAATTGTGCAGGAAACACACCAAAAATATTTGTTTCCTTCGCTTAACCCAAGAACCCTACCAAAAACAATTGTCGTGGGGAAACAACAACCTAAGACACAACGCAACAAGACACAATCAAACAACAATGCTTGGGACAAACTAGTTCACCAAAGATTCAGTACAATGATGTATAATTGCAATCATCCACTATTGGTAGTTGAAACACCCTAGAGGCAAATGGAATGACAAATATTTGAAAGTAGCAGAACCATGGTAAATGTAAATACCAAACCCGAACTACGACACACAAGGAACTAGACTTTGGAAATTTGGACTAAAATATACCAAGGTACTTATTCTGTGAGAGCACTTGATGGTGTAGAGAAAATAAAAGTTACATTGAACAAAACCAAGATCCCAAATATACCTCGCAGGATTAGTAGCTGCAAGATGGCACCCTGAAATAGATTCATCTATGGGTCACCCTTATACACCATGTAGGATGGTATAACGTTGCTAAGGAAACCATTCACTTCTTCGTCTCAAATGAAACTCAAAACCAAACATACACCATACGCCAAGTGTTAGATCTCCCTCTCTGTTTTATTGCCTAAGAAAACTCATGATATGGCTATCATAAATTTTCTTCGATTGCTTGTCAGAAGAAATTTACCCTTCCTCCAATTTCCCACCTACCTTTTTCTCCATGTTTGCATCAAAATCGTCTGATAGAATGTATAAAGGTGTTAACAATCCCATATGCACTAATGGCCACCCTTGCAAATTTATTGCTCTAATCCAATCACTATGTCTTTGCCTCCGTTTAACCTTTCTATTTGTCCATGCACCAGAGAAGGTAAGCCAAGTGGAGGGCCTAACACTCTACCTAAAGGCCACCTACAACTCAACCACCCAAATCCTATGCATTTCACTCATGTTTTTTGTTTGCCAAGAAGCTGGAAAACCTCCTTCCAAGGCTCTTTGATCACCATCCACTAGAAACTCACCCCCATCAGGATCCATTCACATATACACAATCATGTATGTGAAACAAACCATGTAGTGCTCAAATTAATGATTATAAAATGAATGTTAAATGTCTTTTCAACATCCACAAGTAACTGGTATATTGTTTTGGATGAACATTTCCATTCACATATACACAATCATGGTTAAATTTATTAAGCTAAAATTTATATACAAAAATTATATTTAAACTCTTAGATATGAGCATGAAGCAACATAAGATAAAGGTAAAGGAAAATATTTCCAAAAGGATAAGATGCAATTGCCTATCAAATTAAGTTTTTGTTGGTTTTACTAGTCAACCATAAATATACACAACCATTACCATATATTGAAGCAAGGCACATGGATTTTTTACACTAAAGAAATTCCAAAGGCAAAATTATATTAAATTAAATCATTCACATGTGTATTTTTATTGGTCAATTTTTTTTAATAAGTGAACATAAAACTTATGTCATAACAAGTGAACTTAACTTCGATGTCATAATATTTCATAATAGTCACTTATGCAAAAACAAATCTTGAAGGAATTGGAGGTATACTCACCTCCATTATTTGACCTCAAGACTAAGATCTTCCTCCCTTTTAGTTCTCCAAAAGAGATTTGTACTCTTGTAACCTCTTGAATAACTCATATGTGGTATTCATGAAATAAATCCAAGTCATCCTGGAGAATTCATCAATGAATATAATAGAATACTCATAACCATTAAGAGAGACTAAAGACATCAGAATACATACATAAGAATGAACCAAATCAAGTATACTTTTTGTCCTATTATCGTTGCTTGGAAAATAAGTGTTGGTGTACTTCCTGAGAGCACACCCTCTGCACACATCCTCATGCTCCACATTGAACTCAAGAAATCTTGTGACAATCTCCCCCAGAATCCTGAGAGCTCCATGATGTAAACGAGTCATCCTTCTATGCCATATATCACATAGATATCTACTACTACTGTTGTTTCAAATCAAGGCATGGATACGCTGAAACATTAGCCTATACAACTTCCCCTGTTTCATCCTAATCACTTTGGTAGAAGTGATTTTGGACCCCTTAGGGTAGATGAGTACCTCTCCACATTTCAAAAACACCTCAAATCTGTTATCCTCTATGGTGGAAACTAATATTAGGTTCTTCGTAAAACCAAGGACATATAAAGCATACCTCATTGTCATAGGTTACTAATACTCCCTCTCAAAAGAAACAATCCCACGCCCAATTTCCCTAACCCTAGTGTCATCTCCAAGTACCACCTCACAAACAAATCCATCCTCTATGTGATCAGAAAAGTACTCTTTGACACCAGACATATGGAATGTGTCTCCACTATTAATGTACCAAGCATATGAGGAATCTGGAGTAAAAGCAAGACAAGCAATCAATGAGAACTCCTTCTCAAATCATGTTGAAAAATCATCCTCCTTTGTTTAGGTTGCAACCTAATTCTTCTTCTTATTTAGGTAAGTCATTGCTTAATGTTCCATATTATGACAAGCAAAGCATTTCACTTTGTTCATATCTTTATTTTTTTCAACCTTCTTCTTGGCCCCACCCTTGGGCCTCTTCTTTCATTTATTCTTACCCTTGATAACAAGAGAAACATTCTCATCATCCTCTCCATGTTGTTGGCTGGTAGAACTTGAGCCATTGTTAAGTTATGGTATGTTCTATGCTTATAACAGTTTACTTCTTTTTCTTATTATATTCCACAAATTATCAATCACATGTACATAAAAGTAAGTGCATATAGAACATTAAACGATCGACAAAAAACAAGCCAAGACAAGAGACACAAGATGTGGCGGCTAGCCAGGGACAAACCCACAATGTGTGGGGAAACCCTTTGATCAAATCTTCTTTTATCTTCAATAATTCAACAGAGAGAAATAGTACAATAAATCT
>APFE031259392.1:0-36109 GCA_000404065.3 Pinus taeda
CAAGATGATCCTCGAAATGATAAAGCACTTCACCCTTCTTATATGACTTAACACCCTTATCTATTACAGGCTTCGTACTTTAGGGGGCAATCTGTTACACTGAATTTTGTCACCTTGACCATCTGCAGTTATATGGCCCATCAATAGCCATATTGTCCTCTTTGTCAAGCCCCATACCTCTGCTCTTCATGTCAAAACTTCAAAAGAGAGAAAGTCACTTAAAAACATGTTTATCTCTGGGTACGCAGATTCTCTCTACCTTGCCTGCGTGTACGCACCCCAAATACACTGTACCTACGTACTTATACGCTCTGTATGCTAAAGGTTGGGTGCGTACCCCTGTAAAGGTCAAAAGGCGCGAGTTTCATCTTTAAAAAGTTACTTGTGGTCACTTCTAGAGCCTTCTAGAAGAGTTTTTGACGTGTATTGAGCGCCTCCAGATGGTTCATGCATCCCTATGATAGAGGAGCTTATACCATCAAGAGAGGAGCTACCCCATCCAAAAGAGGGAGTATCCCATTGATGTTGGAACTGAATAACTTCCTCTAGAATACTATAAATACAGGCATTGGGCCAGAGGAGGGGAAGTTGATAGCTGAACATTCCAAAGGGTAAATGCTGCTGGAATTAGGACTTCCATTGTTGACTTGTGAGGAGAGATCACTATCCTTTCTTGTTGCCATATTGGGAGTGGGTGAGCTTGTCAAAGTAGAGGAAATCTCTTGTTGGACCCTGGGAGGAGCTTGCACAACACCAAGGCTTAGGTTGTAATGGTTCCTTTTTTGTTTACTTAATACAAATAAGTCCATTCTTCTCAATGATTTGTTGTTAATGAATTATTTCATGTACTCCTTGGTCTATGTGATGAATATGCTTTGCTTTATGATGAATATTCAAGTGTTATGTAATCGTTTGCTTTGTTAGTGTATGCAGGTCTTAAAGTGAATGAGGAGCTCATCTGGATCAGCAGGGCTGGACTGCTACAACAAGCGTTGGACCTAAGGTAAGATAGGAAAACACTTGATTTCTCATAGAATAATGTGTGTTTAGAGAAGGATTGCTCTTGTTTGGTTTGTTTGTCACTAGAGAGTCTTATACTCCTAGGGAGGTTAGGTTTGTCCGCAAAAATAACTCTTTCCGCATGACACTTATAAGTTAGGATACCAACTCTTTGTTAGATAAGGGTTCACTGCCCATTTTTTGGGTGTGATTGAAAGGTCAACTCTTCTCAGTTAAGTAGGGTGCTACCTGTGCCAATGATAGAGAGTTGGGTTGGTTCTGGCTAAAAATGTATCATAACATGAGTTCGAGTATAATTTAATCTGGGTGATTACAGTCACAAGGAAAAAGATACTTTACTTGCTTGTAGAATATCGGGATCCAATTAGTTTAGTCAATTGTTGATTTTGTAGAGAATATAATATTTAATTACATAATTATCTGGAAAAAATGGTGCAAGACTGTGGATTTCAATGCCTCACAATTGCATAATTGTCAAGGCTTGGTTGTGATGAGAGGAGTATGTAGAGTATTAGGATCTAGTCAGTTTAGTTAGTTGTTCAGTTTGCAGAGAATATAAATTTAATTGCATAATTATCTTAAAAAATAGTGTGAGTCAATGGATTTCAATGCCTCATAATTGTATAGTTGTCAAGGCTCGGTTGTGATGAGAGGAGTATGCCAACTGATTTGATGAAATGGTTGGTAATATGTATATTAAGTTGGAATTCACTCAATTCGTCCTATTTTGAATGGTATTGCATTCGTTCATGACTCAAGTTGGAGTTTGATGTAATCAGGGCGAGTTACAACTGCAGGAAGAAATATAACTTATTTTCTTATAGAATACTGGGATCCACTATTATTGTAGTTTTTGTGTTTTTACAGAAGGAATTATCTAAGTACACCAAAGTAGTAAGGTACATTCTACAACTTGGGTGGGAATGTTAGTGGCAGTGTCCGTGTAACACTGCATTGAAGCCAAAGGGTGGACTGGTACATTTAATATGATCATGAGCCCAAACCTATTGAAACCTAAGTACATTATGCACCTAGAGGTTATGAAGCTCAAGGATGCATATATTTAGTTCATCTATATCGATATCAAATATTGGAACTTGAAATATGCAACCTCAAGATTCTGAACCTCAAGTTTCATATGAGACCCAGCTTTAGATGGGTCTTGGCCAGTTATTTCATCATACAAATGAAAAATAGAGTATAAGAAGATGTGTTTTATCGATGCCTTCAACTGTGTAGTTCTTAAACCTCAATTGCAACTCCAAGACTTGGATGGTTTTGAGAGTAGTACGCAGTTTCTCAATCTATGTCTTGCCTTACAAGACTTTGAGAGGGGTATGTAGATTCTTCTCAATGGAATGCAGATATTTTTTGTAAACTTGTTTATTATCTAATCATCTAGATAAAACAAAATTACAAGAATATGGGATTCAATGCCTCACGCGTCATAAGTATAGTGTTGATGTGGCCCAGTTTTTAACTCTAAGATATCATAGCATTTGGAGAATAGTATAGGGATTCTTCTCAATGCATGTCCTTTCCTTGTAATACCTTGATACGGGTATATAGATTCTTGTCAATAAAATTCAGATTTGTCTGTATAGTTTTTTATTATGTAATCATCTAAAGGAAAACAGAGTACATGAATATGGATTAGATTGCCTCGTAACTGTATAGTTTTTGAGGTTCAATTTTGATTACGTGATCTTGGAAGATTTTGAGAGTATATAAGCTCTTCTCAATTTATGTCCTTTCCTTGCAACACTCGGAGAGGGGGATATTGAGTCTTGTTAGTAGAATGCAGATGTTGTTTGACTTTGTATAGTTTCTTATTATCTAATCATCTGAATAAAAATAGATTTACAAGAATACAAGTTTAAATGCATCAAAAATGTACAGTTGTTGAGGCCTAGTTGTAACTCTAAGAAAATGGAATATTTTGTGTGGAGTATATAGACTCTTCTCAATCGATGCCATTGCATTGCAATACCTTTATAGGGGTATACAAGTTTTCTCAATAGGACACTCATGTTTGTATAGTTATTTATTATCTAATCATATGAAGAAAACCATAATACAAGAATATGGGTTTCAATGCTTCACAATTGTATAGTTGTTGAGGCTCAGTTACGACTTGGAGAATTGGGAATATTTTGAGAAGTGTCTATATTCTCTTTTTAATGCATGTCCTTTCCTTGTAGGACTTTGAGAGGGGTATATATATTCTTCCTAATGGAAAACAATTTTTGTTTGTATGGTTGTTTATGATCTAATCATTTGCAACAAATCAGAGTGCAATAATATGGGTTTGAAACCCTCATAACTGTATTGTTGTTGAGGCTCTGTTGGACTCCGAAATCTTGGATGATTTGAAAGGGTTATAAAGGTTCTATTCAATCTATATCCTAGCGTTACAAGACCTTCAGAGGGGTATATGAATTCTTCTCAATGTGTTGCAGTTGTCGTTTGTATAGTTATATAGTTGGTCAATTTATTTGGGTATTTTTATTTTAGTCCTTTATATTGAGTTGTTATTAAACATTTACACATTCTCCCTAGTTGGCCATTGTATTTATTTCTTCTCCTAGGTTTATGATGTTCTCGTACATAGCCTTCTTTATATTTTAAAATTTGAAGTGTCAAGAATTGTGTACAAATATTTTTTTGCATATTAGTCTAATTTTTCCAACCTTTTGCATAGTTTATGCACAAGATACCCTACTGGGGATTTTTATTTGGGTGGTTTAAATCTCTCCCTTAACAAATCAGATATACATTCATCAATTTTATTAGTCATTAACAAAAGGATTTAGTTTCATTGAAGGAAAAGTAAATATTGAGGAAAATCAAGTTTCAACTGTGGTTGTGTGTACCTTTAATGTATTTGATGACAACTGTAAATTGTTGCAAGAAGGCAATCCAGTTGAATGATGTATTTGGTGCATCTTGGAGTGGATTTTAATGAATTAAAAAGGCCTATGATATAAAAGGATAATTGTGTCTTGTCCCAATAATTTAAGTTATTGATGCTATGCATAATAATTGTTGTTATATTCGATATTCTACCAACATACCATGCATTGTTTCTTAGTGTGTATTCATGTATTAGTTCAACTGTTTACAAACTATTTTATGTGATCAATGATATGCAAAGGCACTTTGATGGGTGCTTTATATCCTAAAAGGATGAACTTGCATACACAAGAGTCTATATCTAAAAGTGAAGATATGATAGGAAATAAATTTTGTCATGCTTTAATAACCAACTAGGGTTTTGGTGAACGAACTTTAGAAAATATAGTCTAATGGTTCTTATGTGTATTTGTATTCTTGTAGCAGGATAGTTCCAATAGGATTTGATTTAGACAACTTCCAAGAAATCCATTAAGGTAATTTTTACATATATTAGCTACAACTACAGACTATTTTAGCACACTTTTTCTTGATGCTATTTGTTTGTCACTAAGGATTACTGAGGATCATTGTTTCATTGATAGCTTTGTGCACAAACATTAATGATTAAATAAGATCTTTTAATGATACCATTGTTGTGCATATTTGTTGTGATGACCCTTTTGTTCCCAAAATTGGTTAGATCTCACCAAAATCCTACTACAAATGTTTCATCTTTCCACTTTATTTTCCCTAGAAAACAATGCCCTATCTAATGCATCAGGATTATGGTGCACTACACCATCTTTAAAGACATGAATTTGTGTCATACATTATGAAAATCTTGTTTCTTGTGTCACGTTAGTACATGTGACATATCTGTCAGAGGTTGACCCAAACCAGGAAAAGCCGTTTTGGGATCTTGTGATTTGATGTGAGCTATTATAGGAAAGGTCTTAAAAGGCTTTCCTTGGTTCTGTTATTAAAATGTTAAGTCATTAAATCAATGATCAAATTTTGAAATTAGTGTACATCAAACAATTGTGTGGTGTAATTTGAGGGTCTGTAAAATGGCAAGTCAATAAGAGGGCAAACTTGGCTACATATATTGTGAGAGAGATATTATAGGAAGTGAAATGTTATTGGTAAAATAAAGATTCATAGGAATTGGAATGTTTTAGTGTTAAAAGCTCTATTATATGTTCACATGCTTCAAAATCCATTTTCCTTTCCTCTATCTTTGTAATAAAATTGTCAGTGTCTCATTTCATAGTATTTTTGTCTTATTGAATGATCTATGTGATCCAATTCTAGTGATAACATGATGTTGATGTGTTTAACGTTTGACATGGTGTTAGAGCTGAAGCATGTTTTTTTGGAAAGTAGAAGATGGATAGCTTTCGAATATCTAAATTTAGAGAAACAAGGATCACAAGTTAATTCATAGTGGCATTTATGGTCCTATGAAAACAAAATCACTTTGAGGATCAATATACATAAGCATCTTTGCCCTGTGAGCTCTGGAACTCTTGTTCCTAGGAAAAAGAAAACTGCAAAAAATAATAGTTTCTGGGAATATATTTTGAAATTGACCCTATAGCAATCCCTGATCACTATAAAGACATAGATACATATATAATCAAATATAGACCCTGATATATATTGACTACTCAACAGATTTTGAATCTCAATAATAGACTTTATTCATGGTTCAATATGCCAGATGAAGGTATTGTACTTCTCGCAAATTGAAGCCCATACATCATCTACTGTGACTGTCATACACAATCATACTAATGCTAACAAAATTTGACTTCCCAGTATATCAGAGAAATTGCTTTAATATTCTATACAACTATAGACATACAAATACTTTGAAAACCTTTGTAGCTTTGCTTAAGCTATCAAACAAGCCCTCAAAATTTTGATCATCAAGTCTTCCATCTTTCATCTTCTGCCACATGCATCTTGTCCTATGATTTATCAATACTATAAAACATTTATACATAATATCAACAAATTTCACTCAAAGACAAACCCTAGGCATCACCAAGAACATCAACTCTCAGTCTTGATGTGCATTGTGCTACCCTACAATCATTATTTCAAAATTGTGTATGCAGTAGTACTAACTCATGTAGAATGATCTCAATGTCAAGGATTTCACAATTATTACCCTTTGCAAAAGGCATACAATACCTACTCTCAAGAAATCTAACTATTTGAAAGTATTGTTACTAGAATATCTAGAGACGCAATTGAAGTGACCTTTTGAGTTATTGCTTTAGAGACAATGATTTGATATTTCAATCTCCATAAGGGATATAGCAAGATTTAATAGTAGTAAGCCACCAATCAATTATAGATGATCAAGTGAACAAGATAATCATCATAGTGTTCCAAGGGTGATCTTCAAAAGATGAAAATATTAGGACATACTACCTCAGATTATATTCTTCATATTTGAGCCACAAAGGTATTTCAACTAAAAGAATGAGATCTTCAAAGGTTGAAACAATGCAAGGGTGTGATCAACTTGAACCTCATATGATGCTTCTGTCATTTATCTTCACCCTTAGGATTGTTCCATTTATATTTATATCATATATCAGAAGCTACAGGGTTTACTGTGCTAAATACTTAACCTTGTAAATGTTACTTCTATGCAAGGTTATTGTCAAATTATAACCCAAATATAAGGAGATATATCACAGCTACTAAGTTCAAGACACTGTGATTAGGTTGTATTACAGGAGAAATCTACCTATGACTAGATTATAGTTCAGACTCCACCAAATAATAATCACAGTTTGTAGCTTGATTAGTACTAAGTTAATGACATTTGAATTATATTATACTACAAGGTTACAACAATACAAGTATGTTATAGATGAGAATTGTAGTCATTGTCATGGGATTTTGATGTAGCCTTATAGCTGCCACACCCCTAATTCCCCTTATCGAAACCAACTTTGCCCTTTAATGACCCCTTATGGAACTTATTACACCCACATATGTATATTGGAAGCGTTCTTTGCCATTAAACCCCATGACCATACCATTTTCTCAATATAAACATAACTACGGGAAATACACGAAAACCCCGCTCTGTCATGCTTAACCAAATTTCAAAAGCTATAAATCTGACTACAAACACCTCTCGGGTCCGCTTATCACGCTTCACCTTTGGTCTATTGTGATATCGCTATTTCAATGATCGCAAGCATATATATGTCGGGATATATAAATACTGGGAATACACAGAAATCCCAGTTGAAAGTCTTAAGACGAGATTTCAAAATTTATACACACGTAGCCTAAATATTATCGGGTCCGCTCCTCTCTTCGTTCCTTTCCACTGCTCCTAACTCTGCTTTCCCTGATCTCTGATCTTCGACCAGTTGATCTCCACCGTCCATTCCACTCGCCAATCCAATGGCTATCGGCGCATTGCTGATCGGCCCATCAATGAATCGCTATTCCAACGTCCCATTGTCATTTGGCTTTGCTGATACGTGATTTCTGATTAAATCTTAACCGTCGATCTAAACTTGATCCGACGGTTATTATTTGATCGCATTATATTGTAAAGGCCCACTCCTTTTTAAAACAACCCGCCGATGCGATATATCAATGCTCGCTCTCCACCTTGATCAGAATTATTGATCAATGAGATCCAATGGCCACTGAGTACTCTTGCCCTCTATGCTTTCTTAAATTGATTTCACTTGTTTTGATGGACTTTTCTATGTGAAAACGCATTCCTCTTCTGTACATGCTTTGTCTACATTTACATAATAGTTATTCATTCAATCAATGGTTCTCCATCGATATTTAAGTGATCGATGGTTGATTAATACACTTATAAACATTATTTAAATGTTTAAGACACATCACGGCTAGAAAACACATAAATACACAGTCCCTCTATCTTCCTCGTCTTTCTATGTTCATCGAATTCTGCACAGATGCATACATTTAAACATAATCACTAATTCAAATAGAAATCATCATTGCATATTAAATCACACTATCCACACTAAGAACTAACTCTCTATATACACCTAAATACATATTCGAGGCTCTTCGACTCTCTCTGGCCTATTTCTTCTTAATTGGAGCCTCTGGTTTTTTCTCTACTTGTAGGCTTACAGTTCCATCTTCAATCCTCTCTCGAATTCCCTTCCTCTCAGAAAACAAAGGAAATTACATATATGTCCTATCCAACAGTTTCCTTCCACAAATGAAGTAATTCACTTTATTTTAAGAAATCAAATCCTATCTTAACTAATCATTCTGACTAATTGGCTTGATCTGCACGTAGGGAGGATCATTTTCCATTTTTATTACCAATTGTATTCATAATTAGGCCACTCTTAACTACTTACATTTATTTGAAAATAATAGAAATTTAACAACCAAGTCTTCCTCCAAAGTTGCATTAGCCACAACATGTGACCACTCCATCACATTGCTGGCTAGGTCTAGATGCCCCTACATCAGACTCCCAAAGTTTGAATTAATCATGATCTCCTGATCATGCACTACTGATCTGTGTCCTCCTGGATCCCATACTTGGTTTGGTAGGTTGTCCTTGCTTACTGTTGTTGTTGTTTGTTCTCCTTGTCTCCATACTTTCTGCTGCAATGCCCCATTTGTTATACTCCCATTGTCTAATGTTGTCCTTTTCATATATGTTATTGTTGTTTTACGCACTCTAATTCAGTTTTCTATTCCCTTTAATTGTACCATTCCTTCCAGGCAATTTTCTTTTCTTCTTTTGTCATGTATTTGTTTTATTGGAATGTTGTAGTATGAGTTTCCACAACTCATCCAATTCTTTTTCCACTTCACTTCTCATATGTTGAATATTATTCCCCTGCAACTGATTGTGTTCTTGAAATAGAACATCATAATCCCTGTGCCAATAACCTTCCATATACATTTCTGAAATGTACAAATGCCTTCTCCATTTATTCTCTACAATAATTCCAGGTCCTTCTTCTGGTTTCTCACTCATGACCTCATCATTCCTTACTTCAAATTCCAGCATACCTGTAACTCCACAAATTTCTTAGAAATGCAAAATTCTTCCTGCTTATTTAGCTATTTAAAATATTTCTTCTTCCTGTAACTTCTTTTCTGCACTCTTAAGGATTATGGCATTATACTTGTCTACTCCTGAAATGTCACTTCGAGCCCCTTCTTCATCAATAATTTTTTGTGATATAATAGTAGTTCTGTCACTATTATTTCTTGTACTCATCTCCGGTTTAGTAGTTTCATACTGTAGATTCACCTCCATTTCATCATTCTGAGACTTTTTGATCTCACCCTTCATTAATTCGATTTGTTCTTCATAATTAACTTCTTGGATCAAATTGAATTCACATTGCCTTTTTCCTGCATATAAATATTCATCAGATTCAAGCAATTCATTAAATACAAATGACTTATGCCACAAATCTATCATCTCATTTGGAATTTCTTCCAAGAGTTCTGCACAATCTTCATTGTCCGCATCATCTATTTTTAATCCTTCTTTACTCTGGCTTTCTTCAAGGTCAATGATCCTCAATGACTATTTAATATCTACAAAGTCTTCTATATCAATCTTCAATAACTTTCCTCTTTTGGCTTCAGTTTTAAATAGTTTTCTAATATCTACATAATTTACCACAGCTATGTTTAACAACTGCTCTTCCCTCAACATCACATAATTATGTGAGTTTCCTTCACTTATGACAACACTAAATAGCTACCTTACCTCATTGTATCCTTTGATTTCAATAATTCTTTTGCCATCCTCCTTTTGACTTATCCTTTGGATTTCATCTGACTGGACATCTTCCTTCACTTGGCTGTAACTTTCCTCCTTATTCTGCATATGACTATGAGTAGTCATCTCTTCGTATTTTAATATAACAGTTTCCAATAATTGCTTGCATTTCCTCAAGTCTATATGAGTTGTAAACACACAATGACTTTCAGTTTTTAAAATACAATACCTTCCATTTTCTTTTGATACTTCAAGAACCAATCCTCCATCATAGATCTTTTGGATTTCAGCAGATTCTTCTTGTTGTGACTCCATTTCTCTAAGTCTTTCCTTCTTTAACAAATAAATAGGAATTTGTTCAAGTTCCCTGAAGTCATTCATCAGCTTGCCATTCCACCTCTATTGTAATAGCTTCCACTTGAATCTTTTCTTCATTTTCCATATGTGTCTTCAGTCTTCACTTGTTTTTGTTTGTATTGCCAGACTATTCTCTGGTTCTTCATTCTACTACCAGTTGCTATATTGCTGCAATCTAATGCCTTCCTCAAATTCATTCTCTTGTTGTTGATCATCCCTTTCAAATTGTTGGTTCTTTCCCTCTTCATCTTGCTAAATTAATACTTCTATCTCCTTCATGTCTCTGAGGACATAACTTCCTTGTTGCTCCTGATCTTTCATCTCACCTTCCAATAATCTCTACTCAATTTCTCTGATTTCAGCATCATATTTATTAATGCTATCTTCCACACCTTTTTCTCCATCAGGTTCTGCAAGCTTCATTTCTCCCTCAGGTTCCTTGAGCAATCTCTCCAAGGATTCTATTTCCTTGTGAAATCTCTCCAGCAGTTCATCACAATTTCCATTCTCAGCTTCATTCTTTTCCTGGCAATCCTCCTGAGTTGTCCTGTTTTTTACACTATCATAATGCAAGCATCTTTCATCAAATCCATCAAACAAATTCATTGGTTTACCTTCTTGTAGTACCACTATGGCATTGTCATTAGACTTCTAGTCTATGTCAACCTCATCTAACTATTTCACACCAAACAGAATTTCATCTATGAACTCCTTCTGCTGCAATAGATCAACACCTTCTTCCTCTAAAAGGGATTCTCTATCATACTTCACCTCAGGAGCTTCATTCCTATTTGTGATAGGTTCACCAGAGTGTCCATCATCCTCTACATATCATGCAAACATACACAAACTATGAGAATAAAAATCACAAACCTTCATTGCCTACTCTGCTTCCCTTGTTAACATATCTTCGAATTGTTCTGAACTATACCAATAGTCCATGAGATCTTTAGCTGATCTCTCATTATCCTCTTCACCCAACATTTCACCTTGTTTTGATCTACAAATGGAAACTTCCATTTCTGCTTCTGCTTCTCTGAGTTCCTCTAATTCCTCTTGAGCACTCAATATTTGCTCAATCTTTCTCAATTCTTATGCTATCTCTAGCTTCACTTGATGATTTCTCTTTTCTTGTAGCCTCTGCCACTTTACTCTTTTCCTCATGGTCCAACCATGCTTCTGGTCTTCATCACTTCTCTGCAGCATCTCCATCAATATTCTAATCTGGAAATCTATCTTAGCTTTCTCTCTGTCAAACTCTTCTTGACTCATCCTCATGCCATTTGCTTTGGAATCTTTCCTTCTGTTGTGGCTTCTTTTTGAATCTCTGCTATGACTATCTGTAGTCATCCTCTTCTCCTCTCTTTCCATGAGCTCCTCACTCCTTTGCAACAAGCTTCTGCAACAACAAGTCCTTAATGTAATCTTACCTCACTAAGCTCTCCTCACTCAGTCTTTTGGTGAGCATGATCCTCTATCTGGAACCTTCTCTTGAGCAACACCTTTGCTCCTTCTAGGCTTCTTTAATCTCTCAATCCCTCTTGAGAACACTTCAACTATCCTCTTTGTCCAATCTCTTGTTGGATTCTTCAGGTTCATTTCCACTTCTGAGTGCTTTCCCTACTCCACTTTTAAGAACACACTTGGTTCTTCTCTCACAACTTTTATTGTTCTATTGTGTTGCAACCTTCACACTTTCTAATGATTTCACCTATGTTTTGAATGGATTTCCTCTGTCTCTTGCATTTGCCAGTTCTACTACAATCTCTAAGAACTTCCCCAAAAGTTCTTCTAAGTTCACTACTGTAATCTGGTACCAAACTTCATTCATTCAACGTGTTGTTGTTTCCATACCTCTATAGTCTTAAATCTTCATAAGCAAACATCTCTTCGTAGGAAATTTCTTCCTTTTCCTGCTATGATAGCAAAAATGATGCAACCTTATAGCTGCGACACCCCTGATTCCCCTTATCGAAACCAACTTTCCCATTTAATGGCCCGTTATGGAACTTATTACACCAACATATTTATATCGGAAGTGTTCTTTGCAATTAAACCCCATGACCATACCCTTTTCTCAATATACACAGAACCACGGGAAATACACGGAAACCCCGCTCTGTCATACTTAACCAGATCTCAAAAGCTATAAATCTGACTGCAAACACCTCTCGGGTCTGCTTATCACCCTTCACATTTGGTCTATTGCAATATTGCTATCGCAATGATCGCAAACATATATATATTGGGATATATAAATAGTGGGAATACACAAAATTCCCTGTTGAAAGTCTCAAGATTGGATTTTGAAAATTATACACCTGCAATCTAAATATTATCGGGTCCTCTCCTCGCTTCGTTTCTTTCCACTGCTCTGATCTCTGCTTTCCCCGATCCCCGATCTCCGATTGGTTGATATCCACTTTCCCTAATCTCTAATCTCCGATCGGTTGATCTCTGCCATCCATTCCACTCACCAATTCGATGACTATCGGCCCATCAATGAATCACTATTCCAACATCCCGTTGTCATTTGGCTTTACCGATATGCGATTTCTAATTAAGTATTAACCGTTGATCTGAACTTCATCCAACGGTTATGATTTAATCGCATATCACTATAGTTATATTGTAAAGGCCCACTCCTTTGTAAACAACTCGCCGATGCGATATATCAATGCTCACTCTCTGCTTTGATCTGAACCATTGATCTATGAGATCCAATAGCCACTGAGTACTCTCACCTTCTTTGCTTTCTTAACTTGATTTCACTTGTTTTGATGGATTTTTCTGTCTAAAAATGCATTCCTATGATGTACACACTCCGTCTACATTTACATAATAGTTATTCATTCAATCAATGGTTTTCCATCGATATTTAAGTGATTTATGGTTGATTAATACACTTATAAACAATATTTAAATGTTTAAGACACAGCATGACTAGAAAACACATAAATACATAGTCCCTCTGTCTTCCTCGCCTCTCTGTGTTCGCCAAATTCTGCACAGATTCATACGTTTAAACAGAATCACTAATTCAAATAGAAATCATCATTGCATGTTAAATCACACTATCCACACTTAGAATTAACTCTCTATATACACCTAAATACATATTCGAGGCTCTCTGACTCTCTCTGGCCTATTGCTTTTTAATTGGAGCCTCTGGTTTTTTTCTCTTCTCGTAGGCTTACTGTTCCATCTCCAATCCTCTCTCGAATTCCCTTCCTCTCATAAAACAAAGGAAATTACATATATGTCCTATCCAATAGTTTCCTTCCACAAATGAAGGAATTCACTTTATTTTAAGAAATTAAAACAAAGGAAATTACATATATGTCCTATCCAATAGTTTCCTTCTGACTAATTGGCTTGATCTCCCCATAGGGAGGATCATTTGCCATTTTTTTCCCAATTCTGTTCAGAATTAAGCCACTCTTAACTACTTACATTTATTTGAAATTAATACAAATTTAACAACCAAGGCTTCCTCCAAACTTGCATTAGCCACAACATGTGACCACTCCATCACATTGTTAGCTAGGTCTAGATGCTCCTGCATCAGATTTGTAAAGTATCACTATCCATGTGTCATATCTTATTCATTGTATCACGACCATTATGGAGTTTGATGAGACTATTTTACATATGAAGTTGTTGTGTAGACATAATGAGTCACTATCATGCCACTAGAGAGATCTGTAATGATTCTTATGAATAACAAGTGGGCCAGAGCTTATAGAATGTGAATCATAAAATGTGAGTCATAGAAACAATGCAGGTCAAGGATCTTAGAGGGTTGAAATGCTTTTTTAATGATGAACTAAGATAATACCAATTATTGAGAGGGTTTGATGGAGAACTATTACAACCTTCTTTCTTTTCTCTTGGACCCCTACCTGACTGTGGCCTTCCTCCAAACACCTTTGTTCCAATTTTCTGTTGGCTTGGACTAGTATTCAAACAAAAGATAAGAGTCACAGTCTCACGGCCTACCTATAAGACATAGCTAGGTTTTTGGCCTCCTCGAGGAGAGAAAAATCCAACTATGACAAACCCAAACAACATAGAAAACTCCCTCTCGGATGCATCTTTGTCGTTGTTACAGGTCAAACCTATCAGAGATCACAAATCAGTCTGAAACACATGGAAGAGTGTTTGACCTAGCTGCACACTAGCCTGGGCATATGAGATCTAGAGAGAAGGATTTTACCATGCATTTACACCCTCCAAACTGCTTACCAATAAGCTCCTCTAGCAACCCTCTTTTTGTGGCTTGTAATAGAGATGCAACACACCAAATGGAACAAAAAAATACCCAACAAACATACCTCTGGCTGCGGCTCTATCCAACAAGAAAATCACACTCATAATCAAGAGTTAAATTATCTATATAGTCATCTAGCATCCATGCATAGTGCCTCATACCTGCGACTCTCTCACAAGGGAACCACACCCTCAATAGAGATAAACGCCTTCATAAACTTGACTCCTCACACCCGCGTCCTTGCCTTAGATGTTGACCTAATTTAGAGGTATGGATGATGCACTTAGATTAGTCCAAATGAGGTTAGAGGAACCCTCTATATATACCATTCCATGGGGATTCATGGGACATGACCATTGGGTTGGATGAGTCAACATAAGGATGAGGCCAACCTTATAAATTGACTTGAGAGAATATAAATTCAGAAACCCATTTTTCCTTATCCAAATCTGGCGATCTTTAGATCGATTTTGGTCCCTCAAAGAGAGGAATTAAATGATGCAATAATTTTTCCCGTAAGAGCTATCCAAAGTAGAATTTGGCCCTAGTTGCCAATTTTAACAAACCAGCATGATGGAATCTAGATAGACTAACCCTCCAATTGTGAAAGGAAATTTTGGGTTGAGAAACTTAACTTTTATAGGAACTAGGTCATTCTAACAAACAATAAATTCTTGAGAATCAGCGCCCTATGTCATTTGAAAATGCTACAGTGGATTATGAGTTCTCTAGAAATGTTCTCAAGGCAACTGTTTCAAAAATAACAAAAGAATATCTTTTGTCATTTCATAGAGATTGTTTTCCTTTAGAAACAAAGACAGATTATTTTGAGAATACCTTCTTTTGTTTGTGGCATGTAAGTAGATCTTGAGAGTAATATAGAATAGGAAAACCAGTTGGTCAGCATGTGATAAAGGTGAGTAACTTCTTCGATACCAACTTCTAAGCCTGCCACATTCTTCTAAGAACCTTCGATCCATAAATCTCGAAGGCTTCAATTACACTGATTATGTCATAGAAGTTGGAAGAACCAGAGATGCCATGGATGTGTAACTATTAACATTATGAAGATGATAACACGTGTGTCTTTCAAGGTTCATTACTGATCTTAGTGCGAGCAACAAATTTTACCACTAATATAGTTCCTTGGGTATGGATATCAATCAAGCCTACTTGGCCTTACTTTCTTAGTAAGGAGATGAGGCTTCATATTTTCCACCCTATTTTCCCAAAGAAAGTTATTCTGCGAGGAAAAATTATTCATTACTTTCCCCTTTTACAAGCAAATACTTGGGAAAAAAAGGATTTCACACCTGGGAGTGTTTTGTAGGATAAAGGGAAAGGTGAGTGACTATCCTAGAAGTAGTTGCATTGGTCTTATGAGCATTATGTCACTTTTCATATGGATATTCATAATAGATAATCACCATTATGCTTTGTTGATTTATAAGCAATGATTTGGTTAAGTGTCTTGGTGCAAATTCACTATGATATATGTCATTTATAGATTAAGAAATGACAAAATATTTTCCTTGTATGGATCATACTAGAATAAGTGAATTGTTTCAAAGGTATGGGAATGATGACCTTCTATTGTTTGACCTGTCAGAGATAACAGACCAATGCCAAGAAAATAAATCACACATTATATATGGTAAGTGGGAGCACCCATGGCAGTCTCTAATTCAACCTAATCTAGGTGAATTCCAAGGTCGTGCACTCATAATTTCTTTTGAAGATATTGTGCTAAGTATGGAGGAAATATGAATTCTCCATCTTAATCCTCCATGGAAGCTTCCAGGTCAAGTCCTTAGCTACAGCTCAGGCTTACTAAGTTTTTATTGGCTATATGACCTTCCATTAATAGTTTTTGATGAATTTATTTATGTAGAAAATCCCATAGATTCACAAGCTCATGCAATGTACTAAAGTAGAGGATAATAATCTACTTCTACTTTCAACCAGCAGAAGCCAATAGATGGATGAAAACAATTTGAACAAGAAGAACATAAATCAGTGGTACATAACACAAGATATATATGGGGAAAGCCACTGCTGAAAACCCTACTATTTTTATTTCATATATCTGAAAAATGAGTGAAGATAAAAAGCTTGTTCTCACTAGAGAAATTCCGCACAAGTATGCTCAACTCTCTCAGCTCACAAGATAGCTCTTAGCCAATACTTAGCCAATTCTACAACTCTCCAAGGCCTTAATCTCTTTCATAATTCCTAGGATGAAACACATGTATTTAAAGGGAATTCATTCTTCCAGAACTATAAAATCCAAACATAGCATCAATTTATTATGCATTCATGATATTTACACTCCAGTAAATAATACAACTAATAGTACACTGTCCCTGCACTCTAGTCTCAACTGGGTTTTTCTCAAAATTGACATGCATGAGTTTCTGATGAGGGAATCTTTAGTTAACTAGAGTGACACTTGTGGATGCACTAGTGCACCAACTGATTGTTAACCCTCTATTAGTTCCACAAACAATTTGGAATTGATTTAACTAAACTTAACTTAGTAAATCAATGATCTAATTTCCAACTCAATTTAAACTCATACTCGACCCCTAAAAGTTAGGGAGAACATATACATGACTACAAAAAGACTTCCAAATTGAAATTCCTAAGCTAATTAAGTTAATTAAAATTTATTAACTATTTACAAGTTGTTATGAGAATATAATTCGATTTTAATTCTCATTTTAACTGAAGGACAAAATAAGTTGGAATTTCTTGTTTCCATTTCTCAACACTCCCTCTCAACAAGAATGGGATTATCATCTACCTCAATCCTTTCTCTATGAAACTCAAATTTACATCTTGAAAATGCCTTTGTCAAAATCTCAGCATCTTGCTCCTCCGTGGGAATGTACACTAACAACATAATATGCTTCAATACACAATTTCTAATATGATGATATCAGATATCAATATTCTTTGATTGATCATGAAAAACTAGATTTTTAGAGAGTTTGATACAACTTTGATTATCGCAGTAAATATCAGTTGGATCCATCTACTAACCAAACAAATCAACCAAGATCTTCCTCATCCAAATGGTCTCACATGTTGCTTGATTCGTAGCCATGTACTCTTCCTCTACTGAACTGAGTGCAACTGATCTTTGTTTCTTGTTGTACCAACAATCTACCACGTACCCAATATTGAAGATCCCTCTTGATGTGCTCTTCCTGTCGGATGAACTCCCTGCCCAATTTTCATTGGTGAAGACTTGAAGATTCACTCTCTTTATTTTCATATACTGTAATCCATACTAAGAAGTGCCCGTGAGGTATCTTAACACATGCTTTTCCGCCTTCCAATACAACTTGGTCAGCCTAACCATCACTTGACTAAGCTGGTTAACCGCATAACACATATCTGGTCATTTGTTCACCAAGTACATGAGTGAATCCACAAGCTTCCTATAAACAATAGCTTCGACTACTTCCCCCGAAATAGCATCATCCTTCCTCTAGTTACCTGCTAGAGGAGTCTCCATGTGTTTGCTGCTCTCCATGCGGAATCTCCTTAGTATTTCGTTGGCATACTTGCCCTGAGGCACAAACAACTACCCATCTCTCTACCATACATCCATGCCAAGAAAGTCATGCATGCCCCATGTCCTTCATCTCAAACTCTCTTTCAAGGTCCCCCTTGCAAGAGTTGATCAGTTGATCATCACCTGTAAGTATGAGATTATCAACATTAAGTACAATGATCAATAGTTTACCTTCCACCACCAAATGGTACAAGTTCGCATTTGCTTCACTCTTCGTGAAGCCCAACCCGGTGAATTATCTATCTATCATGATGTACCAAGCATGGGGTGCTTGCTTCAACCCATGCAATGCTCTCTTTAGCTAGCACACATGTGACTCACGGTTAAAGGTCTCAAAACTTTCAGGTTGCTCTATGTACACATCTTCCTCAATCATGCTATTAAGTAAGGTTGTCTTCACATCCATTTGATGTATCTTCCAACCCATATATACTTATAGTGCCAACGTAGACCTGATTGACAACTACCCTATAACATGAGCAAAGGTCTCATCATAGTCAATTCCCTTCCACCTATGAAAAGTCATGGGCCACAAATCTAGCCTTATGCTTTTCCACACTACCATCTACAACTTACTTTACTTTGTAGAGCCAATGGGATCTCACCACTGACTTGTCCTCAGATCTCGGGACCACATCCCAAACACTATTACGAACTATGGAGTCATACTCCTCCACATGGCATCAAACCCAAACCAACTGTTCCACTGCTTCCTTAAAAGAAGATGGTTATGTCACAACACATTCACCCATAAGAGCAGGTATCCAATGTATCTCTCAAGTGACCTCCTATACTTGTGTTGAAAAGTGGGTGCTCCCACATTCTCCTGTGCATCATCCAACAATCTCTCATGCACTTTCATCCCTTTCTAATTTATTAATTCGTTTAGTTTATAATTTTAATTACTTAAATTTATAATACATAAAAATTATAATATATTTTTTTGGTTCATTATATTATAGATAATATGAATAATATTATTTTATTATTATAATATAATAATTATTATCATAATTATAATATAATAATAAAAATAATAATATTTTATAATATAATAATAATTATTATCATATATTATATAATATTATATATTTATTAATATCAATATCTATATGTGATTGATATAGGTTTATTTGTGTACATTCAATCATATTTATTTCTGTGATTGCGCTGGTTATAAACCAAAATTCAAAAGAGTAATGATTTAAAATGTACTATATTATGATAGGTGTGATATTATTATAAATCATTAACCACTAAATTAAAATAATAATCACAAAACCACATTGTTACAGTTTATATGTGTATTTTAGCACATGGGAATGGATGATAATAACCGGTGTGAGGATAATCTTCAGGGTTTATTAGTTGTGATCTATGGATAAGATGGAGAGGTGAATACAGTGAAAATTCAATATCATATATAAATTTTACCACAGAATATTAATAACATCATTTTCGTGCATAATCATTATACCAAAATGCTAGTCGATATGTTAGAACCAATCTACATCCATTTGAGATAGTGACGACATACCTAGGTTTGACTCGTTACAAATTTGGTTCTCATTGAACAACTAAGTTGATTCTTCACATCATGCTTACACATCTACCCATATATTGGGATGTAAAGCATTTCTCAGTATAATAAACTTCTTTATGGTAATTTTGATATTTTATTTTTATATTAAATATATTATTTAATATTGTTTTAATATTAAAATAATGATATTTTAAGGGTTAGTTTAATTGGTTTAGTTGTTAAATTCTATGTGTTATTAAAAGGTCATTTGTTTAATTTTTTTGACACTCTCCGGGCTACGCTCTATAGTTAAACTAATTGTGATTTTCGAGTGATTTACAATTTCTCAAACCAAAAATTAAACATGTAATTATTTAAAGGCCCAAACTTGATAAAAAAAATTATTATTTAATAATACCGAATATTAATTTACACTAAATTACTCTTTTCAAACTTTTGAAAATATTAGAAATTAAATTAAATTTTCTATCCATTATTTTTTTTTAATAATATTTCTTTATCGTCAAAAATTTGATTAGTTAAATGTTTTGAAAACCAAATTATAATATATAATTTGCATTTATAATTTTATCAAACAATAATAACATTATCATATAATAACAATTAAATAAATATAATCACTTAAAAAAATAATGTCAATCTTACAAAATATATGAATTATGTAAAAATTTATATTAAAAAAATATGTTAAAACATAAATATTTGAGTCATATAGCAATTCAATGTTAGTGAGCTACAATGAAACACAATTAGAGAAAGTTAAATATTGTTAAGCTCAATGAGTTGTTACGTTAAGAAAATGTCAATTATAATCAAATCAGTTAACACATAATTAACCAATTGAACTATAATCCAGGTTAGTATATGAAATATTACTCTCAAACTCACTTAATCAAATTCAATCATATCAAATATAATGAACCATATAAATTATGATTAACCATATTAAAACATGCTTAACCAATTTCCATCATTTTCAAATAAATGATGTTAATATTAAAAAATGTACTTATTATGTAAATCTATGTATTAATACATGTTTAATCAATTTCCATAACTTTCAAATAAATTATGCTAATATTCAATAATGTTGTAAAGCTATTCATTAATCAATGTAATAATTTAATGTTAGTAAACCACATTGAAGCATAGATAATTATATTCATTCATGGTAAACATTAATCAACCAAATTCTAGAATAATAATGTATTATTAATCATAATAAATCATTGTAAAATATGTTAATTATAATTATAATTAAACAAAGTCCAATAAAATTAGTCAAAAATTGAAATATAATGAAAAATAATTAATCAAAATTAATAGTCAATAAAATTTAATCAAATAAATATCACCTTTAATCATACTAATAATAATCAATGATATTCAAATATACTCAACCATATTAAACCATATCAATTATAATTAATGAGATTCAAATATATTTAATCAAACCTTACCATCATCCAACACAATCGATAATACATAATAAAAATTCCAAACTCTACAATCATCAACAAAAAAATATTATAGTAAAAATTTCTCTACCAATGTCAATCATAGTCGCTCCAATGATAGTTAAACATGATTAACCAAAATCCATAATTAACCACCAATGATAGTTAAACATGATTAACCAAAATCCATAATTAACCACCAATTTAATTACAGTGAAAAAATTATTCAAGCATATTTTAAATTACTATATTTTGAATTAATTCTTCACTTCATATTGGATTATTATCTTGTTTTAAATAATTTTATTTGGTCAAATTTCGAAATTGCTTGGTATACTCGAGCATTATATTCTTAAATTTCGGTATTAATAAGCGAAATCGCAAGAATTAATAACTAAAATACTTTATTAATGTCTATTTTAATGAGCTTATAAGAGGTTCAAGGCCAAATTTTTTTTAACGCATTTGCACTATGTGTAGTTTCTTTTGTGTATTATATTTTTCAATTTCTTGAAGTTGTGCATTTGATAAACAATTTCACGTGTGAAAACTCATTAATCTTTTTGTCGAAGAAACATGGGAAGGACCCAAAATTTACACGACTTAGCAATAGTTATATGCAAAGTACATTATTCTTAAATTATTTATAGAAATATATTTGTAATGAAGACAAATCTTTAATTCAGTCCATTGATGCTAGAGGATTAGAAAAATGGGAAACATGAGATGAAAAGGCACATGTACTATGGATGTGTTCTTTCATTCATGAACTACATATTTATATTGGAAATGTTTATACTTGGAATGTATAGTCAACTTTTAAAGAGAAGTTCGATACTTAATATGAAGCAAAAAGGGTTGAGCTTTATATTAAAATGCTCAATCCAATCAATAATGGTTGAAGGTTTGGATTTTTTGAGGTAGATGTCTTGTTTGAAAATATTTGAGAATAACTTCAAAAAGGTGGTTTTCAAGATGTAGAAGAAAGTTTAATGGTTATTAAGGGAAAATTTTAGGGGCTAATATTTCGCAAGTGGGCTAATTTTCCATGTTTTTTTCAAAAAAAACTTTCATTAATTTCCTTTTTTTCTAAAAATTATTAGCTCAAATTTTATAATATAAAATTATTTTACCTTAAAAATTGACCAAATTTTATATAGATGCTATATAAAATTATTAGAAAATTTAATAGTTTTATAAAAATATTACAACACATTTTACAAATTGCATATATCGACTAGTGAGACTAAAATTTAAGATACATTTTCATCCATCAATTTTTCCAAATAACTACCATCCTCATGAAGGATTTTTTTCCATCTACTTATAAGCATTTTCTAGATACGTTACAATTTGTTGATAATTGGAAAATCAAACTTTCTATTGCCTTCCTAACTCTTGGTTCAACCTAACAAAACATTTGGTAGTAAAGGCTGAAAGGAAGTTCCTCTCTTCACCCACTCAATGGAAGATCTTCTCTTCACCAACTTAATTAAAATATAAGAGAAAAAAAAAACTTTATACAATAAAATAAGAAAAAATAATTATATTGAAAATACAAAAGGAAGATCCAGGTTAAGGGACAATTATGGAAAACAATCCAAAACATTGATAGGGATCACAGAAGCCAAAAAAATAAAGAAAATTGATAAAATTAAAAATACATCTATATGGTAAATAAGAGATATAAATTATATATATTTTTAACATTTATAGTTTGTAAAAATTATAATTATTTAAAAATAAATTAAATTCCTATATGTAATACATATAATTTTATATATATATAACTTTACTAAGAACTAACTTATAAGTAATAATGAAAGCATAGATATTACCTTTTAGATGTTAGATGAAAATAATTTTTTTATAATTTCTATTTTGATCTAAAAGAATTTGATGGACCTAAACATAATGCTTTTATTGATTTATAAAGAAATTTGCTAGAAAAATTAACCTATTATGAGAAGTATTGAAATGGAGGTATTTAAATACTTAGAAAAAAACAAAAAAATAAAAATATGATAATATAATTATATTATAAATAGATTTAGGGGATTGTGTTTTGAATTTGGTTTTTAAGTTTTAAATAAAATATTCTAATTAAAAATATATATAGTTAAATATTGATAAATAGATAATTAGTGTATAATTATGTAGTTGTAAATATAGATATATATCAATTTAAAATAAATTTAAAAAAACACTGTATTTTATATTTCAAGTGTTAGAAAAAACATAAATCATACAAATTAAACTAAATTATAGTTTATTTATTTATTATTATTGTTAAGGAATAATAATTAATATATACACTAAAAAAAAATATTACTATTATTAAAAATTTTTGAAAGTAATTAATATATATATAAGAGAAACACTTAACAAGATTTTAAACTGTAGAATTGAGGCTTCTGTGATCCATATCAATTTTTTGAGAGATTCTTCGGCGTAAATCACATAAGAATTCATTTGTCGACGCGTTTCGAACCAACCAGTGTGGTTCGAAACGCCCCCAAGCCACGCCCCCAAGCCTACGGTGGTCTTTCAACCGTGCCGGCGAGGTGCGGCACCACCGAACACTTTCTTTTTAAAAATACTCGTGCACATGGACTACGCCTAAATTCACTTTCTCATTACTTAGCTTGTGTTTTGAAACCAAGTAAACATGAAATTATCCTTTATACTTAATGAAGCCCATACTCATTCATTATCCATAACAATTATAACAAGAACATCAATAATTGCAACAAGTATAAAGGGGAGGGGCAACTCCCCATAATGTGAGTCTGCCCGACAATTTATTAAGAATATCAGTTTTCAATATACAAGCATGTCTTGGCCAAACCAAGTCTCACACTTAACCAAATATTACAAAGAGAGGCAAACCTGCCTTTTACAACAATCTTGTGCATCTCTTGCACGAAGGGCGGTGCTCACCCGAGCCACCTAACACCCTTGCCAAGTCCTACACAAAATTTGTACCTTCACCGAACCCCGGGCACACCTTGCCCACACTTCTACCGGCTTGTGACAACCTTAGATTGCACCTCTAAGTAGTGTGCATGAGCTATGCGTAGCTCTACTTAAATCTGCGCACTCTTTGTTTCACCCCTCAACGTTATGCGTAGATGTGATAGCGAATTCGTTGGTGACAAATGAGATCCAACGCTCATATATTTATATGCGTTTTAGTGTGGGTTACCTGTGGGTGGTGGCTCTCTAGCCGACCCCCAGAATAGCTCCAACGCACCCTTAAAACGCTCCTTTACAGTCGGCCTTGCCTTAACGAAAGTCTCCTCCAAGTCGTAGTATAAAGGTTCCATCGTTTTGCCCAAGTGTCGCAATGTTCATTTCTTTCGTCGCATTTTATCTCGCATAAACGTTGCATTGTCGTGCAGCGCGCGCCCGTCATGCAACGCGTGCCCGTCGTGTAGCGCGTGCCCGTCGTGCAGTGCACGCCCGTCATGCGCCCATGCGCCCGTCGTGCAGCGCGCGATCGTCGTGCACCGCGCGCTCATCATGTGCCCGTGCGCCCGTCGTCCACCCGCGCACCCATTGTGCATGGCGACTCACCCGGCGCCCATCACGTTCACGCCCAAGGACCTCACATCCTCCTCCACCTGAAATTGTTGTCGTCCTCGACAACATGCCATCCTGGTAACCATCCACCAAGACCATCCATGATGTCAACTCCTCCTCACATGTGGCAAACATCCCTGCAACATATGTAGGACTCCATCTCCACCATGTCTCATCTTAGCAACCAACTGTCACCAAGATAGTCCATACCAATGTACGTCATAGATGTCCTTGATCATCGACCACCTATTACAATCTCTCCATGCCGCTCTCCACCATGGAAGGCTGATCCTTCCAACATCAAGCTACATGTCTGCTGCAACAATGTGCCAACTCCATCATGTGCATCATCTTCACCATGTGCAAAACCACCCATGATATGTCAACAAGTGTTAACACACCTCAACCATGTGCCAACACCTCATCTCAACAATCGGAAGTCCTCTCAATCCATGAAAATCAACCATCATGTCACAATCTCCACATGCTGCTCCATCGTGGAAGGATGCCCCCTCCATCTCAAGCTACATGCTCATTGCAACATATCATGTCGACCTCATCATGTGTCGTCCCCATGTGAACTGCTGCCATGATACTCCAACACAATGCTAACATATCTCATGTACACTACTAGTCCCCATGTCTGAACTAGTTGGGTAGCTAATCCAACCATCACGCTCAAATCATGAGAGTGAACATCCTCATGCCACCATCAGTCGTTCCTCAAAGCATCCTGTCACACCGTGAACTCGATCAAGAATCCATCCATATAAGTAAACCATGCTCAGGTCCATGAAGTAGTCCTCATCTCATCTGCAACATGTCCATGATGTTTGGTGTCAATGTGCTATATGAAATTAGCCACATCTATCCCAACATCATCCATATGTGTGCCTCTTCAATATGAAGAGACCATCTCATCAAACTCCAACTATCGGTGTGCCACATCCATGTCCATGAAGCTACCTCCATCACATCTGCAATGTGTCATCCCTCAAGTCTGCCATAGAAACATAGGTCGATGAAGGACAAGCTTGAGGGAGTTCAAGCTAGACGAGGATCGGGTTGCCTAGATGAGCCAAGCAAGGAAGTGAAGTACCTTAAGAAGGAAGTCAAGTTGGAACATGAGCCAATTGACTCATCTTAGGCTGAATTCTTGAAGAAGGTTGCTGATATAAGACATAAGACAAAGCGGGCAGAAGGAGGTAATGCCTTGAAGCTGAGTTTTGTGCAGGTGATCGTGAAGGGCAAGAGATTTGCAGCTTTGGTTGATACAGGGGCTACACATAGCTTCTTGAGTAGGAAGGCAGCAAAGTCTTTTGGGAAGAAAGCAAAGATGGAGAGGGAATTGAGTGCTTTCAAACCAGTAAACTCGACCATGAAAGCTGTTATTGGTGTGATGAAGGACACTCAGATGAGAGTGGGATCGTGGTTTGGAAAGTTGGACTTGAGAGTTGTGGAAATGGATGATCATTCTATGGTGCTGGGGCAGGACTTCATGAAGCTTGCACAAGCCATACCGATGGTGGACCGAGACATTATCTTGACCACAGCTGAAGGGAAAACCATGATGGTACCGATGAATAGAAGGATTTGCTTGGGGTATAGACCAAGGATGAATTCTATGACTTTGTATCCCAAATATCTGAATGTGAAGCATGAGGATGTGGAGCAAAGAGTACTTGGGAGTATGACTCAAACAACGAAGGAAGGGAAGTTGATTGACTTCGTTGCAAGAGCTAGGAAGAATGAGGCAAGTAAGAAGGCAGTCTCACGAACCTTGAGACACTTGATAGAGACATCTTCTACTGATGATCTTCACAATGGGGTTGCAAAAGAAGGGATCCTAGTACTACTTCAGAGTCAGTGGTTGATGAGGATTATGAGGGTAGAGATCCTGTTGGCATAGTGGACTTTTGCAGGTATGTTATGCGCATATATGACTTTCAGTTGACAAAGGACAAGCTCAAGGAGCTTGGTTGCACATGTGAGGAGATTGAGGCTGTGCATACATACTTGAGGACACAACATCAATCCGACACATGGGTGGATGAGAGTCAGGGAGGAAACTTCTTGGCCCTCCTTTCTCTATAGATAACCTTGGAGATAGGTTGGTGTGGAGGCCTTGGTAGGAAGGAACCACATCAAGTTTACAAGGGGCCTTGAAAGGAGGCTTCTTTATGACAGATTGCAGACTTGGGTGCAGATGGCCAGATGTTGGAATGAGGTCTACATGGGTTGGACATCATGGACAACTAGTGTCATGGACATCAGGTTGGAGTTATGGAGCATGACAGTTGTGCAGGGACATTATGTGGGAGCATGAGTAGATGTGTCATTCATGTACATTCTATGGGAGTATGCTGAAGCAAAGGATGTTGTGCAGATGGTGTTATGACTTGGAGATGTATGAGCTAGTGGAGAGGTTGTACACTCTTGTGCAACTAAACCGTGGCTTGATCATGTTGCAAATGGGATGGATTTTCCATGGACCTGAGCATGGGAGATTCTTGATGAGTCCGAGATGTAGCAGAAGTCAACAGAAAGGTTGATGGTGACATAAGGATGTGCATTCTTGTGGTTTGGGCGTATAGTTGGACTAGCTACCCAACTAGTTCAAGTCATGAGGGGTACCAATGTGTAGAGAGATGGAGCTGTGGAGTATACACACTTGGCAGGGAGACTACATGGAGGAACTCACATAGATGGGGAGAGAGGTGTTCTCTTGGAACACTTGACACTTGATGGAGAGAGGTGTTCTGTTGGAGCACTTGGTAGATTGATGAGATGTTGGCACATGGTTGAGGTGTGTTAGCACTTGTTAACATATCATGGGAAATTTGCACATGATGGAGTTGGTGACATGATGGAGTTGACACATTGTTGCAGTAGACATGTAACTTGAGTTGGAAGGACCAGCCTTCCATGATGGAGAGCAGCATGGGGAGATTGTGGCAGGTGATCGATGATCATAGACATCTATGACATACTTGGTATGGACTATCTTGGTGACAGTTGGTCGCTTAGATGAGACATGGTGGAGATGGAATCCTACATATGTTGCAGGGATGTTTTCCATATGTGGAGGAGTTGACATCATGGATATTGATGCTTGGGGATGTTGTCGAGGACGACAACGACTCCAGGTGGAGGTGGATGTAATGCCTTATAGCATGTGCGACGGGCGGGCGCCGAGCGCCCGAGCGTGTGCACGCCGGGCAGGCGTGCACGACCGCACGAGGGTGGAGCGTCGGGTGACTTCGCACAAAATGCGACGAAAGGTGGAACAACAATGCGACGATACATGACAGTTTTGCGACTTGGGTAAAAAGTGCGTGGAACGATTGATGGTTTATACCCGCGATGGAATGAAGCGTTGAGGGTGGGCCGACCCACGGAAGGAGGGCAAGGCGACTTGCAAATGGCATTCATGAGGGGGTGTCATAACATGTTTTGGGAGGTCGGCTGGGAGCCAATGCCCATGAGACATGCGTATATATAGTGGAGATTGGCGTTCATTTGGCAACAACGAATTCGCTCACATATCATTGCATATTACTTGGAGTGTGCGCAGATTTCTCTTGGTTATGGTTGGTTAGCAGGGTGTGCCATGAATGGGTGACGAAGGTGTTGAATTTTGCAGGGCTTGAGGTTGGATTCTAGGTGACTCGGGTGAGCACCATCCTACCGTGCAAGAGTGCACGGACATTGTAAAGGCAAGGTTGCCTCTCATTGTAAAATTTGGCTAAGTGTTGGCTTGGAGTTTGCCAAGCACACTTGTACATTGTATTATTGGAAAACTGATATAATTTACATTGTTGGGCAGACTGTTCGGGAGTTGCCCCTCCCCTTTATATCGTGTGATTGTTGTTCTTTTATAATTGTTGTGGATAATGAATAAGTATGGGTGTTCATTGATATAAAGGTTAATTGCATTTTATACTTGGTTGCGAAACACAAACTAAGTACACGGTTGTGAATTAGGCGTAGTCCATGTGCACAAGTATTGTTAAAAAAAAAAAGTTTCGTGGTGCCACACCTCGCCGGCACGGTTAAAGACCACCGTAGCTGGGGGGCAAGAAAAAAAATGCAATAATATAATATGTAAACATATATTATTGAAAAATATTATATAATGATTGTGATTAAAACAAATGTAATTATGGTAAATTTATTTTTTGGCTAAGAATTAAATATTTTTAAATATAAACATTTTTTGCCGAATATTTTATAATACGAAAAGCTATAATTGATAATATAATAAATTAAAAATTAAAAAGAAATCTTTTAATGAAATATCCACTCACATCCCTTTTTATTTCATGCCACACTTGATCAACAAAAGTGTTGGTCATTATCTAATATTAAATACCATTGGAACATTTTCACTCATTTAATGCATGCAACCAAACTTAAATTATATTAATTAAGCAAATTGTATGTTACTGGTGATGCGTAAATTGTGTTTTGTTGGCCTATGTTACTGGTGATGCGTAAATCTACTGTAATCATTTACATTGTAAGGGTCTCATAAGACACACGATAATTTGAAGCGTCGGCGCATTTTTCTGTACAAAAAGATTGTAACTTTACATTTTTGATAATTCTCTGGGCATTTCATATGCAAAAGTTAATCTTGAAATATTCTCTTTATCTTGTCAAAACAGGATGGAAATCCCAACGCAATTACATAAACCCGTCAACTTCATTTACAAGATATTACTTTTAAAAACATATCTCTTTGCTATCTGATACTTCACTGGGGTATTTATTTGCTGCCTCCAACCTCTGGTGGTTTTTCTCTATTAAGCACTCTAGCTCTGCCTCTCTAACCTCTGGTGGTTATCTCCTGTCAAGCGCTCTAGCACACTGAGCTTCCCAATGGGTTCCTCAGTGCTCCAACTCTTCCCATGCATTCCATTCACGCTGTGGACTGCCCTCCTCGCAAATTCCAAACCTCTCTTTTTGCTTTTGTTCCGTCTCAGCGCGACCCTCTTTTCTTTTGTGGATTTTTTTTTCTTTTAATCAATCGGCATTGGTCGGTTTGTTTTCCCCTTCGGGCTCTTCGGCTCCTTGGCCTTTGTTCACTCAACTCCCGTTCTGAGCATTTAACAATAATTTGCTAACGCTTTCAGGGAAGAATTCCACTTATTTGGTAACCGAAGGGCAATCGACGCTTTAAATTCTTCAGAAACAGTCGTTCTCTGTTTACACGGAGAACGATGTAGAACATGGGAAAATCCACATAAAGCACTGTTCACTCGACTTGAAACATTCATAACTGTGCTTTATTTTCCTATCGGGTCCACCTGTAGGTCGTTATTGTAAGTCACAATGGCTCTAAGGCCTGGCCCTTTGTATTTCATAAATATATTAAAACATGGCAAATATCTCAAAACCTTGTTGAAATGACTTTGGTCTTGATATGAAATATTATGTATTTATATTTTGGAACCCTTTCAACTATGGCTCCGATCGCAGTAGCAAGTCACATGGCCTGGGGTCCTTCCCCTTTGGGATCGCTGAGAGTGATCTGCCAATATTTGTGATCGTATATCGCAATTGCTTGAGGCCTAAAAGTCTCATCCACTCCGCTGGCTTCTCTCCGATGTGATAGAGAGGAGATTACAATTGCATATCGCTTGTGCTTCAGGCTTGCTCTCTGCCTTTTATATTATTGCGTTGGTATATTATATAATATATATATAATAATATATATATAATATATAATATATATATATATATATAACAAGCCCCTGTTCTACACCGTTGACTGCCCACTTCCTTATTAAGGTTTGCTTGTAAAAGCATTTATCTCCATGATCCTCCCTTTGGCTTTTTATTGTGTGATAAAGTGGTAATCGCATATCGCATTGCTTTAAGGCCTATGGTTAAGTCCTTCCCTTTGGCACATTTGTGATGCGATATTTCCTCTTTGACCAATCAAACAGGGCCACGTGGCCCAATCCCAACCTGCGATGTTTTAGCTATGGATTGGCCCGTGAGCCTATACTAAAAATCACAATTTTCAATATAGTTCAAAATTCAATGAAATTGCCTCATTTTCTAAGGACATTGAGCAATTTTCATTTTACAATAACTCCTTAATCCGGATTCCATTTTCGTCCGTTCAAATTGCATTGGATTAAGAATGAAGAGATCTTTGCAATGAGGCTATTTGTGAGAGTAGGTTGTGACTTTCATTTTCCTTTGATTCACAAAGGATTTGTGCCATTTGGTACCTTTTGCCTCTTGCATAAAATCTTTTAGACTTAGAGGTTTATCCAAGATCCATTTTTGGATCACGCCTTCCCAGTAAAAGAACTTTGGTTCTCCAAAAGAATGATATACTGATCTGAACAGTGAATGAGAGTGACTCACCCTCTTCTTTCAACCTCCCTACACTTGCCTTTTCATAGTGCCTCCGACCAAATGTTTCTGACCACTTCCCTTCTCTTGGATAGGATGGTCTTCCGGAGAAGAACTGTCTTCCTGCTTTCCTTCCTGCAAAACGTCCACTGAAATGGTTGTAAAAGGTAGTTTTGAGCTTCTCTGCCCTGATCTTAATCCAAGGTGGCTCAAACAAATGTGAATTACATCTGCTCCACAAAACTTTCATTTGTACCTATTTGACAAGCTGCCAGCAACAAATGTTAACAACAACAAGCATATAGACAAAAACTGGATGGACTGCCTCAACAAAAGAGATAGATTTCAGATCTTGTGAGGACCTCCATGTCTTATGTCTGAATATAAATGATGGACTAGATAACAAGTCCACAAAATATGCCTTTAAAGCAAATGACCCTTGAATTCAAGTATGTAGAAAAAGACCATTTGGACTCTTTTTCAAATGATGAAATCCTTCATTATTACCTCCATCTTGAAGGCCAAGTTAATTTTTCCCAAATCGACATTACATGCATGTTTACAATAAAGAAATTAACCCTTCAAGTCAATCACACACACATGTTCCAAAAACAAGGAAAACATCAACATCCGTTTGTTCATGCACATCATCTCATGCATGCATTTCATCCTTCAACTTTCGCTTAAGCACATTGTACTTTCAAAGCTAAAATAAAATATAATGTTGTAGAAACAAAGTGAGCTTCCCACTCAACTTCTCCATTCACCTTCTTGGTAAAATCCTGCAACTTGCATTCCATTAACAAAGAAATGCAAATATATGCATCAATAGACATGCAATCTTAATCGGATAAGAACTCTAACCATTTCTTACCAATCCATTTCAAAGGTCTTTCCTTTGTCTGCACATCAGCATCAACATGTGAATCATCCTGAGACACATCATTCATGGAATCTTCCTTTCCATTTCTACCATTATCTCTTTCCACCTTCTCCTTCAGCTTTTGTGGAAGCATTGCTGGATTCAGAATCAAACACCTTTCAGCAAGATGCCCTTGCTTATGGTAGTAAGTGCACTGCATGTGCATCCTCTTCACAGCATGATTTGCCTTGTCCAATCGACCTTTGTCTTTTTCCTTCTTTTCCTTCAAAAGCTTCCTCTATGTGGCCATTCTCTTCCAACATATGGAAACATGATGGTTATCCAAACCACAAAAGGAACATGCAACTCTTTCCCCATACTCATGTGTAAATTTAGCATGCTTTGAAAAATCAAAAGGAGTATGTTCAAAACCAAATTTATACCTGCCTCTTTCACCTTTATTGCCTTCATGAGGAGGTGAAGCAAATGAAGAAGTGGCTCCCTTTGGAATTCCATAAATTTCTTCAAGGCTGTTAGAGTTTCCACAACCCTCTGGTTCAAGGGTGTGCTTATGAACACCTACACCCTACAAATGATGTTTCAAGCCATTGCATTCCTCCTGAACACAATCTTCACACTCTTGAGATAGAGGACTTGCAATGAAACTCCTTGGAATGGTTTCAATGGCTTTCATGGCAGCTTTGGAACTCTCTCCATAAGACTATCCATAGCCAAGACCCAAATGTTTAGGCCATTCCTCAACCATTATTCGTTCAATAATACCTTCTGCATGCTTTCCCAAGCCCTTGCCTTCATAGCCCATCTTGGACATTAGCTAGGAACCTATGCCTTTAGTATGTTTTTCAAAAGAACCAATACAAGCATTCTCAGAAGAATTTGAAGACAAACTAGAATGGCTTACCTCTTCTTAAAGATGATACTTGACTAAGGCTTCTTGGGAAATAAAGAGCTATGACTCCAACTCATGCATCCTTTTCAGGTTTATATTTGCAATATGAAGTTGCCTCTCCATTTCCTTCAATTTGTCAGTAAGCAACTGCTTCCCTTCCTTCAAGGAATTTGGCTACTTTCTAAGTATGCTGCCCTTCCTTCCATCCACATACATTTCTCTCACCATATCCATCATTGTGGGCAATTATTGCTTCATTTCTTTGTCAAAGAGTCTTATTAAGAGAGCATAATTTGAGGACTCATTTGTAGAAGTTGTCATTATTCCAATGAACAAAAAAACTTCAACAAGATAAATAAAGAGTTTATTTAAGAAACCTCTTGCAACAAACCTCTTATGATTTGGATTACCTTGAGGTCCTGGGATAGAAGAATTCCTTCAGCCCTTCTCCTTCTTTTCCTTCCTGGACTGAGCTATCAATAGCTTCCGCTTTTACTTCTGCAAACTCAGCAAATAGTCAGTCTGCAAAACAAGCTTACAGTTAGCCTCTTGTTGTTCAAGCACCTTTCAGACAAGTAGTCTTTGGTCTGCCAATCAAGCATTCTAATATAACATTCTTAAAGGTGTGGTTAATCTATCTTAAGCTCCAATACCACCTAATCTGAAAATGGGGCACTTAGGCTTCTTGTCTAGCTTACAAGAACCTCTCCCACTTCCAAAGCTTGAATTTTCCCAAGTCTATTTGATTAACCAGTGTGGAATTAAGAAATGCTTGAAAATATAGGTGTATGCTTGTAATTGTTTCAGCTAATCATTTGCTTTAAAATATGTTGTGTATGCTGATATTTAAATGTGCTTTAACATATACATAAATGCATATAGCAGTGAATAAAGCAACAAAGAAGCAAACAAATAAGACAACAATGTAATATGGAGTTCACCTTGATATCTTTGGCTACGTCTCCTTGAGCCCTAATCAACTCGATTAGACTCTTTGCGATTATGGATAAATTCTTTTTACAAGTCCTCAACTCAACTCTATATGGTTTACAAATGAACCAATGGGCTTAGAATACCATCTTACCCCTGGCTGTCCTTTAGTTGTAAACAGTTCTAGGCTTCTCTGACTCCCTCAAAATTGTTGTCTTTGGACTCCTTCTTTTGTCTTCAACTCAAACAACACCAACAATAGCTAGATAATTCGGTCTCTTTGATGTCTGATACTTCATTGGAGTATTTATGTGCTACCTCCAACCTGTAGTGGCTTCACTCTATTAAACGCTCTGGCTCTGCCTCTCTAACCTTTGGTGGATATCTCCTATCAAGTGCTCTGGCACATCGAGCTTCTGTTCACATTGTGGACTGCCCTCTTGGCAAATTCCAAGCCTCTCTTTTTGCTTCCATTCTGTCTCAGCGTGGTCTTATTTTCTTCTATGGCTTTTTCTTCTTTTAATCAATTGGCATGGTTAGTTTTTTTTCCCTTTCGGGCTCTTCAGCTCCCCAGCCTTTGTTAACTCAAGTTCCCTTCTGAGTGTTTAACAATCATTTGTTAATGCTTTCAGGGAAGAATTCCACCTATTTGGTAATAGAAGGACAATCGGTGCTTTAAATTCTTCAGAAACATTTGTTGTCTGTTTACACAGAGAACGTTGTAAAACATGGGAAAATTCGCATAAAGCACTATTCATCGAACTTGAAACATTCATGAATGTGCTTTATTTTCCTATTAGGTCCACCTGTAGGTCGCTATCGTAAGTGGCAATGGCTCTAAGGCCTGCCCCTTTGTATTTTGTAAATATATAAAAACATGGAAAATATCGCAAAAACCTGTGGAAATTACTTTGGTCTGAATATGAAATATTATGTATTTATATTTTGGAACCCTTTCTGGTCCAGTTCCAATGGTAGTCGCAAGTCGCATGACCCGGGGTCCTTCCCCTTTGGGATTGCTAACAGTGATCCGCCGATATCGGCGATCGCAGTCGTAAGTCGTATCCGCCCAGGGTCCATTCAACATTCAATGGAATGTTGCAATGCGATATCGCGGCGATCACATGTCGCAATTGCTTGAGGCCTAAAAGTCTCGTCCACTCCGTTGGCTTTTCTTCAATGCAATATAGCACAGATTACAATCACATATCACTTGCGCTTTAGGCTTGTTTTCCTATATATATATATATTATATATAATATATATATATATATTATATATATATATATAATATATTATATAATATATATATAACAAGCCCCTGTTCCACACCGTAGATTGGTCCGCTACCTTATTAAGCTTTGCCTGTAAAAGCGTTTATCTTCATGATCCTCCCTTTGGCTGTTTGTTATGCGATAAAGTGGTAATCACATATCACAATGCTTTAAGGCCTATGGCTAGGTCCTTCCCTTTGGAACATATGCGATGCGATATTTCCTTTTTTATCAATCAAACAGGGCCACGTGGCCCAATCCCGACTTACCATGTGTTAGCTTTGGATTGGCCCTTGAGCCTATACTAAAAGTCAAAATTTTCAATATAGTTCAAAATTCAATGAAATTGCCTCCTTTTCTAAGGACATTGGGCAATTTTCATTTTTTAATAACTCCTTCATCTGGATTCCATTTTGGTTAGTTCAAATTGCATTGGATTCAAAATGAAGATGTTGGGTTGTGTTATATTCTTTCCACATAGTTAACAGGGGGTTTGAGGGGTACCCGTAACCCCACTTTATGGGGTCCAGGGCAACACCCCGGAAAATTTTGGTTTTGGACCCTATGTTAGGTTGGGCGGACCCACCTATGGTTTTGTGCATTATGTTCACACATGTTTTTTGGACGCGATGGTTTTCGGTCCATGGTTTTTTACGCGATGATTTTTGGTCCATGGTATTGGATTCTTCGGCATGTATAAATATGTATTGTAACATTGAAAGGAACATAATGAAAAAATCAAGCTGGTAGTCCCGGTTTTGGGATCCAGTGGGAAATCTATATGTATATGTGTTATGCTCTGGCATTTTTTATTTTTTCCTGTGATTTACAATTCGTATGCAGGTAATTTCTGTACAGGATTAAAAACTACATTTGGTATCAGAGCTGTTTTGGCTTCAAGGGGACGCCTTCGTTGCTAAGGGGTTTCGCTCGGGCCTGTGGTAGACCCTGTTCAGTGGGAGATCTGCGAGATCGATTCTGGTGGTGAAAGAATATGGTGAGCAGTGGAAAGATAGAGGTTGAGAAGTTCAATGGTCAGAGTTTTGAGTTGTGGAAACTCAAGATGGAGGATCTGTTGGTGGATAAAGATCAGTGTATCGCAGTAGATCCGGGTACTAAACCAATGGGAGTGATCGATGAAGAATGGAAGAAGTTGGATCGGAAGGCAAAGAGGACAATACGATTGTGTGTGTCAGATTCAGTATCGCTGAATGTATCAGGGGAAGCTACGGCGAAGGCTTTGTGGGACAAGTTAGGGGCTTTGTACCAATCTAAGTCTATGGT
>APFE031259392.1:40980-55393 GCA_000404065.3 Pinus taeda
TGTATTGTAACATTGAAAGGAACATAATGAAAAAATCAAGCTGGTAGTCCCGGTTTTGGGATCTAGTGGGAAATCTCTATGTATATGTGTTTTATGTGTTATGCTCTTGCATTTTTTATTTTTTCGTGTGATTTAGAATTCGTATGCAGGTAATTTCTGTACGGGGTTAAAAACTACAGAAGAGATCTCTTCAATGAGACTATTTCTAAGAGTAGCTTGCGACTTTCATTTTCCTCTGATTTATAAAGGATTTATGCCATTTGGCACCTTTTACCTCTTGCATGAAGTCTTTTAGACTTAGAGGTTTATCCAGGATCCATTTTTGAATCATTGCCTATCACCATTATTTATACATCCATGAGATAGAGAATGAACTATGATCTCCACCGGCTATCAATTACCTAACCAACTTATACTGAACTCGTCATCATATGAACACGGTTTATCGTCACATGAAAAGTCACCGAAGATGTCATCACTAATACTCTAACACCTCCCCTTAATCATGACCTAGACTCTAACGTGCCTCTTGGTCTTAGTCTCAACTAAGGCTTACAACAGTACATAAAAAATTTGATAATAGGGCTTTCCTTTTTCATTTTACTAAAGTATAATGATGCAACCTTTTCTTGAATGAGATCTCTTATTCGGCAGCCCGAGAGTGCTCAATATGGCTCCACCTAATAGAGATGGTGAGCTCCTCCAATCAAGCTTCAAATCATGACATAGACTCTTCCTTACGGATAACTGGGTGTGTTATCAACAATGATCAAAGATACATACTTCACCAAAGGCAGAAATTCACACATACCTTCACGCTTGGCACAACGTTCTCAAGCTTCAACTCCACTTTGAAAACAACTCCACATAGTGGCACGCCACTTTATGCTAGCACAACGCGGCCACACCAATGCGGATCGCAAGAAAAACTAAAGCCAGGATTAGATCCCTCAATTCACATAAAAACAACACATAGAAAACATAGGTCTCCTCTCACCGTTGAGAAGCTCTCCCTCAGCTTTACTCCATAGTAGACTGTCGTCTTCTCATGTACATGTCAAATGTACTTCTTTGACCAACGAATAAGAGGGGCTCTCCAATCCACACACCATTCTCAACATCCAGGCCAGAGATGACTCCTCAGTATGCTTGACACTAGTCTTCACACGAACATTTACAAATAGGGACAAACTTCCCATAATCGTACATTGGTTCTACCCATAAATCTCCAAAAACAAGACACCAAAGGGACAACCTAACTAGTGTCATCGTGGTTCTTTATTTTCAATCTCCTAGTCACAGATCAACTCTCAACTCTCTCAAGTCTACAAAGTTGACATTCGGCTTCATAAAACTAATTGAGTAGTGTTGTCTTCAAACTTTTCAAATCCACAGCTGATCAAAAGCTCAAAATTTTCCAAAAATTCAAAGTATTAGAATCTTGATAAGCTTAGATTCATATCGAATATCTTGTCATTCTGAATCCAACAGTGTGAACGACACTCAAATCCAAGTTCGTATGCAGAAGTTAGAGGAACTCAAAGTTCAGGGTTGATTGGATGACATGGCAAATGCCCCGACAAATCAGGAGACGCCAAGTGGTAGGTTGCCATTGGCCCCAAAAAATCACATATGGGAGGTGGAAAAGTACTAAAGAATCATCCCTCGGTGCAGAGCAAGTTGCGTTGCAACGCGATCGTAATCACATATCGTGTAATGATTAAAATCAACCACCAACGAATCCCAGTTGCGATGTGATTTATCACATATCGCATTCACATAAAATGATTGTGATTTGAAATATGCTTCGGACACGATATGTTTTCAAAGTTTTAATTTATAACTCGTTGGGTCTGCTAGATTGACGATCTAGTTTTTGAAGGAGTGTCGACGTCCATCTCTCCTCTGATAGCCGATTGTGATTTGCAATGGGGGGACTTTCGGGCCCAATATTGTTATATTTTTTATTTTATAACCTTGACAAGTATGCTGCTATCGCAGATTATGGACTTTGATATCTCCCGAGAGAAGGTGCAGATTACAACAGGACTTTAGGATGTGATGTTTTGTGAATTTAGATTTATAATCCAAACTAGTCCGTGCTATCGCACAATGCAAGATGGGTTCATACACCGAAGGTTCAAGCGTCGATTGAGATTGCAATATCCGATAGGGCTGTAGAACCATAGCCTTAACCGCCAGACCACTTGATCTGAATTGGAGCAGATGAGTAATGTTGCGCTAATTCCCCTCATCATAATATAAAAATGTGCTTGATGTTTGAATCCAAAATATCAAGTAACAAAATGAATTTTATGTGTTTTTACTTAAGTTAGTTTCATGAAGAAAACATAAAACATGAAATCAAAACACTAAATGGAAGCATGCATCAAAACAATAATACACTAGCCATTGATAAAGGAGTTCACCCCTCCTGGGCTACATCTTCTTGGATCAACTCTAAAGGCATGACCCCTTCTCATTATGCTCAAAATTATTTAATGGTAAAAAGACTTACATAAATGTGCTGACAAAAAGAGTGACTAGTTTCCCCTTCAAGGAAGCATTCTTCTGTAAAGAATTCTCACTCTAAACATATGAAAACCTACAGTTAGTCATGAAAAAAATCAGCAAGCTAAGGGATTTCAAATAAAGACCTCATACTCCAACTACCAACAGCATAAACAAGTAAAAAAATCCACTTGAAGTACTTAAACAACTCTCTTTCTCCATACACATATAGAGCAAAGAAGAAATAAAGCTACAACATTGCTGCAATGGATGGTGCAGAAAGCACATGGAGGCTAGAAGACCCCTGCAAGGTCATCTCCATCTTCAAACTCCTGCATAAACTGAATCAACACTCTAGTTGACCAGGGAACCCATAGGCTTCACTTTACAAAAATCCTATTCAAAAAATTATTACGATTTGCGATGGGGAGACTTTCAAACCCAATATTGTTATACATTGTATTTTATAACCCGAACGGGTCCACTGCTTTCATAAAGTATGGACATTGATATCCAATGAGGTAAAGTGTTGATTACGATAGGGCTGTCAGATGCGATCTTTTATGCATTGAGATTTATAATCCTGGTGGGCCTGTGTTATTGTAGAATGCAAGATTGGTTGATACACAGAAGGTTCAAGCACTGATTGTGACTATGATATCTGACAGGGTTGTGGAACTTTAGCCTTAACTGCTGGACGACCACTCCGCATGTGAGCACTTGACCCTTAACTGCGAGATAGGCAGGAATGATGGCGGAACTTTCGATTCCAGTGGAACTTCCAGTTTTAAATGTGGAAATTGAATTTAACTGGTAGTAAGCCAGATTTGGAGGAGAAAAATATGGAGAATCTGGAAGAAGTCATAAATAGATTGCAACCAAATGAGTCGAAAAAAGAGACTAGATTTCCATTTTTGGGCATTCTGAACCCATTGGAACACGTTTTAGGATCAAAAGAACTCTTATGCATATGATTATTGTAAATTGAAGCCTACGGGTGCCCTATTCAACCAGAGAAGAGGATTTCAGTTACACCAAAACCCTCAGGTGTTAGTAAACATTCCAAACCAGTAACTAGGATCCCCAAGGTGGAAATTACAGATTCAATAGAGGTGTAGTGATTCTTCCAATGCACCGCTCAAAAGCAACTTCCCGAAAAGTTCTTCTACAGTTCACTGTTGTAATCTGGTACCAAACTTCATTCATTCAATGTGTTGTTGTTTCCATACCTCTATAGTCTTATATCTTCATAAGCAAACATCTCTTCGTAGGAAATTTCTTCCTTTTACTACTCTAATAGAAAAAATGATGCAGCCTTATAGCTGCGACACCCCTAATTCCCCTTATCGAAACCAAATTTCCCCTTTAATGGCCCCTTATGGAACTTATTACACCAACATATGTATATCAGAAGCGTTCTTTGCCATTCAACCCCATGACCATACCCTTTTCTCAATATACACAGAACCACGCGAAATACACAGAAACCCCACTCTGTCATGCTTAACCGGATCTCAAAAGCTATAAATCCGGCTGCAAACACCTCTCAGGTCTGCTTATCACCCTTCACCTTTGGTCTATTGCAATATCATTATCGCAATGATCACAAACATATATATATATATTGGATATATAAATAGTGGGAATACACATAATTCCCTGCTGAAAGTCTTAAGACCAGATTTCAAAATTTATACACCTGCAATCTAAATATTATCAGGTCCACTCCTTGCTTTGTTCCTTTCCACTTCTCTAACCTATGCTTTCCCCGATCCCCGATCCCCCATCGGTTGATATCCGCTTTCCCCTATCTCTGATCTCCGATCGGTTGATCTTTGCCATCCATTCCACTCACCAATTCGATGACTATTGGCTCATCGCTGATCAGCCCATCAACGAATCGCTATTCCAACATCTCATCATCATTTTCCTTTACCGATATGTGATTTATGATTAAGTATTAACCGTTGACCTAAACTTCATCCAACGGTTATTATTTAATCGCATATCGCTATAGTTATATTGTAAAGGCCCACTCCTTTGTAAAAAACTCGTCGATGCGATATATCAATGCTCGCTCTCCGCCTTGATCTGAACCATTGATCTATGAGATCCAACAGCTAGTGAGTACTCTCACCCTCTATGATTTCTCAACTTGATTTCACTTGTTTTGATGGATTTTTCTGTGTGAAAATGCATTCCTATGTTGTACATGCTCCGTCTACATTTACATAATAGTTATTCATTCAATCAATGGTTCTCTATTGATATTTAAGTGATTGATGGTTGATTAATACACTTATAAATAGTATTTAAATGTTTAAGATGCACCATGACTAGAAAACACATAAATACACAGCCCCTCTGTCTTCCTCGCCTCTCTGTGTTCGCTGAATTCTGCACAGATTCATATGTTTAAACAGAATCACTAATTCAAATAGAAATCATCATTTCATGTTAAATCACACTATCCACACTCATAATTAACTCTCTGTATACACCTAAATACATATTTGAGGCTCTCTGACTCTCTCTGGCCTATTTCTTTTTAATTGGAGCCTCTAGTTTTTTCTCTTCTCGTAGGCTTACTATTCCATCCTCAATCCTCTCTCGAATTCCCTTCCTCTGATAAAACAAAGGAAATTACATATATGTCCTATCCAATAGTTTCCTTCGACAAATGAAGGAATTCACTTTATTTTAAGAAATCAAATCCTATCTTAACTAATCATTCTCACTAATTGGCTTGATCTCCACATAGGGAGGATCATTTGCCATTTTTATTCCCAATTCTGTTCATAATTAAGCCACTCTTAACTACTTACATTTATTTGAAATTAATACAAATTTAACAACCAAGTCTTCCTCCAAACTTGCATTAGCCACAACATGTGACCACTCCATCACATTGCTAGCTAGGTCTAGATGATCGTGCATCAGATTTGTAAAGTATCACTATCCATGTGCCATATCTTATTCATTGTATCACAGCCATTATGGAGTTTGATGAGACTATTTTAAATATGAAGTTGTTTTGTAGACATAATGAGTCATTGTCATGCCACTAGAGAGATCTGTAATGATTCCTATGAACAAAAAGTGGGCCAGAGTTTATAGAATGTGAATCATAAAATGTGAGTCATAGAAACAATGCAGGTCAAGGATCTTAGAGGGTTGAAATGCTTTTTTAATTATGAACTAAGATAATACCAATTATTGAGAGGTTTTGATGGAAAACTATTACAGCCTTCTTTCTTTTCTCTTGGACCCCTACCTGACTGTGGCCTTCCTCCAAACACCTTTGTTCCAATTTTCTGTTGGCTTCGACTAGTATTCAAACAAAAGATAAGAGTCACAGTCTCACGGCCTACCTATAAGACATAGCTAAGTTTTTGGCCTCCTTGAGGAGAGAAAAATCCAACTATGACAAACCCAAAGAGCGTACAAAACTCCCTCTCGGATGCATCTTTGTCGTTGTTGCAGGTCAAACCTATCAGAGATCAAAAATCAGTGCGAAACACATGGAAGAGTGCTTGACCTAGCTGCACACTAGCCTGGGCATATGCGATCTAGAGAGAAGGATTTTACCATGCATTTACACCCTCCAAACTACTTACTAATAAGCTCCTCTAGCAACCCTCTTTTTGTGGCTTCTAATAGAGATGCAACACACCAAATGGAACAAAAAAAATACCCAACAAGCATACCTCTTACTGCGGCCCTATCCATCAAGAAAATCACACTCATAGTCAAGAGTTTAATTATCTAGATAGTCATTTGCATCCATGCATAGTGCCTCATACCTGCGACTCTCTTGCAAGGAAACCACACCCTCAATAGAGATAAACGTCTTCATAAACTTGACTCCTCACACTCGCGTCCTTGCCTTAGATGTTGACATATTTTAGAGGTATGGATGATGCACTTAGATTAGTCCAAATGAGGTTATAGGAAGCCTCTATATATACCATTCCATGGGGGTTCATGGGACATGACCATTGGGTTGGATGAGTCGACATAAGGATGAGGCCAACCTTATAAATTGAGTTGAGAGAATATAAATTCAAAAACCCATTTTTCCTTATCCAAATTTGGCGATATTTAGATCGATTTTAATCCTCTCAAAGAGAGGAATTAAATGATGCAATAATTTTTCCCATAAGAGCTATCCAAAGTAGAATTTGGCCCTAGTTTCCAATTTTAACAAACCAGCATGATGGAATCTAGATAGATTAACCCTCCAATTGTGAAAGGAAATTTTGGGTTGAGAAACTTACCTTTTATAGGACCTAGGTCATTCTAACAAACAAGAAATTCTTGAGAATCAGTTCCTTGTGTCATTTGCAAGTGCTACAGTGGATTATGAATTCTCTAGAACTGTTCTCAAGGCAACTGTTACAAAAATAACAAAAGAATATCTTTTGTCATTTCATAGAGATTGTTTTCCTTTAGAAACAAAGAGATATTATTTTTAGAATACCTTCTTTTTCTTTTGGCATGTAAGCAGATCTTAAGAGTAATAGAATAGGAAAACCAGTTGGTCAGCATGTGATAAAGGTGAGTAACTTCTTGGATACCAACTTCTAAGCCTGTCACATTCTTCTAAGAACCTTGGATCCGTAAATCTCGAAGGCTTCAATTACACTGATTATGTCATAGAAGTTGGAAGAACCAGAGATGCCATTGATGTGTAAATATTAACATTATGAAGATAATAACACGTGCCTCTTTCAAGGTTCATTAACGATCTTAGTTCAAACAAAAAATTTTACCACTAATATAGTTCCTCGGGTATGGATATCAATCAAGCCTAGTTGGCCTTACTTTCTTAATAAGGAGATGAGGCTTCATGTTTTCCACCCTGTTTTCCCAAAGAAAGTTATTCTGCGAGGACAAATTATTCATTACTTTCCCCTTTTACAAGCAAATACTTGGGAAAAAAGGATTTCACACTTGGGAGTGTTTTGTAAGATAAACGGAAAGGTGAGTGACTATCCTAGAAGTAATTGCATTGGTCTTATCAACATTATGCCACTTTTCATATGGATATTCATAATAGATAATCACCATTATGCTTCGTTGATTTATAAGCAATGATTTGGTTAAGTGACTTGGTGCAAATTCACTATGATATATGTCATTTATAGATTAAGAAATGATAAAATATTTTCCTTGTATGGATCATACTAGAATAAGTGAATTGTTTCAAAGATATGAGAATGATGACCTTCTATTGTTTGACCTGTCAGAGATAACAGACCAATTCCAAGAAACTAAATTACACATTATATATGGTAAGTGAGAGCACCCATTGCAGTCTCTAATTCAACCTAATCTAGGTGAATTCCAAGGTCGTGCTCACATAATTGCTTTTGAAGATATTGTGCTAAGTATGGAGGAAATATGAATTCTCCATCTTAATCCTCCATGGAAGCTTCCAGGTCAAATTCTTAGCTACAGTTTAGGCTTACTGAGTTATTATTGGCTATATGACCTTCCATTGATAGTTTTTGATGAATTTATTTATGTAGAAAATCTCATAGATTGAAAAGCTCATGCAATGTACTAAAGTAGAGGATAATAATCTACTTCTACATTCAAGCTGCAGAAGCCAATAGATGGATGAAAACAATTTGAACAAGAAGAACATAAATCAATGGCACATAACACAATATGTATATGGGGAAAGCCACTGCTCAAAACCCTACTATTTTTATTTCATATATCTGAAAATGAGTGAAGATACAAAGCTTGTTCTCACTAGAGAAATTCCGCACAAGTATTATCAACTCTCTCAGCTCACAAGATAGCTCTTAGACAACACTTAGCCATTTCTACAACTCTCCAAGGCCCTAATATCTTTCGTAATTCCTAGGATGAAAGACACATATTTAAAGGGAATTCATGCTTCGAGAACTACACAATCCAAACATAGCATCAACCTATGATGCATTCATGATATTTACACTCCAGTAAATAATACAACTAATAGTACATTGTCTCTGCACTGTAGTCTCAACTGGGTCTTTCTCAAAATCGACATGCATGAGTTTCTGATGAGGGAATCTTTAGTTAACTAGAGTGACACTTGTGGATGCACTAGTGCACCAACTGATTGTTAACTCTTTATTAGTTCCACAAACAATTTGGAATTGATTTAACTAAACTTAACTTAGTAAAATCAGTGATCTAATTTCCAACTCAATTTAAACTCATACTCGACCAGTAAAAGTTAGGGAGAACATATACATGACTACAGAAAGACTTCCAACTTGAAATTCCTAAGCTAATTAAGTTAATTAAAATTTATTAACTATTTACAAGTTGTTATGAGAATATAATTCGATTTTAATTCTCAGTTTAAGTCAAGGACAAATTAAGTTGGAATTTCTTGTTTCCATTTCTCAACACTCCCTCTCAACAAGAATCGGATTATCATCTACCTCAATCCTTTCTCTATGAAACTCAAATTTAGATCTTGAAAATGCCTTTGTGAAAATCTCAGCATCTTGCTCCTCCGTGGGAATGTACTCTAACAACATAATATGCCTCAATACACAATCTCTAATATAATGATATCGGATATCAATATTCTTTGACTGATCATGAAAAACTAGATTTTTAGAGAGTTTGATACAACTCTGATTATCACAATAAATCTCAGTTGGATCCATCTGCTAACCAAAAAAGCCAACCAAGATCTTCCTCATCCAAAAGGTCTCACATTTTTCTTGATTCGTAGCCATGTACTCTTCCTCTACTGAACTGAGTGCAACTGATCTTTGTTTCTTGTTGTACCAAGAATCTACCACATAACCAATATTGAAGATCCCTCTTGATGTGCTCTTATTGTCGGATGAACTCCATGCCCAATTTTCAACGGTAAAGACTTGAAGCTTCACTCCCTTTATCTGCATGTACCATAATCCATACTAAGAAGTGCCCATGAGGTATCTTAACACATGCTTTGTCGCCTTCCAATACAACTTGGTCAGCCTAACCATCACTTGACTAAGTTGGTTAACTGCATAACACATATCTGGTCGTGTGTTCACCAAGTACATGAGTGAATCCAAAAGCTTCCTATAAACAATAGCTTCGACTACTTCCCCCGAAATAACATCATCCTTCCTCTAGTTACCTGCTAGAGGAGTCTCCATGAGTTTGCTGCTCTCTGTGCGGAATCTCCTGAGTATCTCGTTGGCATACTTGCCCTGAGGCACAAACAACTCCCCATCTCTCTACCGTAAATCCATGCCAAGAAAGTCATGCATGAGCCCCATGTTCTTCATCTCAAACTCTCTTTCAAGGTCCTCCTTGCAAGACTTGATCAGTTGATCATCACCTGTCAGTATGAGATTATCAACCTAAAGTACAATGATCAACAGTTTATCTTCCACCACCAAATGGTACAGGTTCGCATTCGCTTCACTCTTCGTGAAGCCCAACCTAGTGAATTATCTATCTATCATGGTGTACCAAGCATGGGGTGCTTGCTTCAGCCCATGCAACACTCTCTTTAGCTAGCACACATGTGACTCACAGTCAAAGGTCTCAAAACTTTCAGGTTTCTCTATGTACACATCTTCCTCAATCATGCTATTAAGTAAGGTTGTCTTCACATCCATTTGATGTATCTTCTAACACATATATACTTATAGTGCCAATGTAGATCTGATTGACAACTACCGTATAACATGAGCAAAGGTCTCATCATAGTCAATTCCCTTACACCTATGAAAAGTCATGGGCCACCAATCTAGCCTTATGCTTTTCCACAAGTCTACCATCTACAACTTGCTTTACTTTGTAAAGCCAATGGGAGCTCACCACTGACTTGTCCTCAGATCTCGGGACGACATCCCAAACACTATTACGAGCTATGGAGTCATACTCCTCCACATGGCATCACACCCAAACCAACCGTTCCGCTGCTTCCTTAAAGGAAGATGATTATGTCACAACACATTTACCCATAAGAGTGATGTATCCAATGTATCTCTCAAGCGACCTCCTATGCTTTTGTTGAGAAGTGGGTGCTCCCACATTCTCCTGTGCATGATCCAACAATCTCTCGTGCACTTTCATCCCTCTCTAATTTATTAATTTCTTTGGTTTATAATTTTAGTTACTTAGATTTATAATACGTAGAAATTATAATATTTTTTTTGTTCATTATATTATAGATAATATCAATAATATTTTTATTATTATAATATAATAATTATTATCATAATTATAATATAATAATAAAAAATAATAATATTTTATAATGTAATAATAATTATTATCATATTATTATAATTATATATTTATTAATATCAATATCTATATGTGATTGTTATAGGTTTATTTGTGTACGTCATTCATATTTATTTCTGTGATTTTGCTAGTTATATTTATATGTAATGATTTAAAATGTACTATATTAAGATAGTTGTGATATTATTATAAATCATTAACCACTAAATTAAAATAATAATCACAAAACCACATTGTTACAGTTTATATGCGTATTTTAGCACATGGGAATGGATGACAATAACCGGTGTGAGGATAATCTGCAGGGTTTATTAGTTGTGATCTATGGATAAGATGGAAAGGTGAATACAGTGAAAATTCAATATCATATATATATTTTACCACATAGAATATTAATAACATCATTTTCGTGTATAATCATTATACCAAAATGCTAGTCGATATGTTAGAACCAATCTACATCCATTTGTGATAGTGACGACATACCTAGGTTTGACTCGTTACCAATTTGGTTTTAATTAGAACAACTAAGTTGATTCTTCACATCATGCTTACACATTTACCCATATATTGGGATGTAAAGCATTTCTCAGTATAATAAACCTCTTTACTATTGTTAAATGGTTATTTTGATATTTTATTTTAATATTAAATATATTATTTAACGTTAATTAATTATGTTAATATTTAAATAATGATAATCTCAAGGGTTAGATATAATAAACCTTTTTGTTATTGTTAAATGGTAATTTTCATATTTTATTTTGATATTAAATATATTATTTTAATGTATAATTAATATTTTTTAATATTTAAAATAATGATAATCTTAATGGTTAGTTTAATTGGTCCAATTGCTAAATTGTATGTGTTTATTGAAAGCTTGTTTAATTTTTTTGACACTCTATTGTTACTTAGACTAATTGTGATCCTCGATTGATTCAGCAATTTCTCAAAACCAAAATTAACATGTATTATTTGAAGACCCAAACTTAATACAACAAATATTAATTATTAATAATGAATATTGATTTACACTAATTTACTCTTTTCAAACTTTTGAAAAATATTGGAAATTAAATTAAATTCTATTCATTATTTTTTTTTAAATAATATTTCTCTATCATCAAAAATTTGATTAGTTAAAATGTTTTGAAAACCAAATTATAATATATGATTTGCATTTATAATTTAATCAAACAATAATAACATTATCATATAATCACAATTAAATAAATATAATCACTTAAAAAATAATGTCAATGTTAAAAAATATATGAATTATGTAAAAATTTATATTAAAAAAATATGTTAAAACATAAATATTTGAGTCATATAGCAATTCAATGTTAGTGAGCTACAATGAAACACAATTAGAGAAAGTTAAATATTGTTAAGCTCAATGGGTTGTTACGTTAAGAAAATGTCAATTATAATCAAATCAGTTAACATATAGTTAACCAATTGAACTATAATCCAGGTTAGTATATGATATATTACTTTCAAACTCACTTAATCAAATTCAATCATATCAAATATAATGAACCATATAAACTATGATTAACCATATTAAAACATGCTTAACGAATTTCCATCATTTTCAAATAAATGATGTTAATATTAAAAAATGTGCTGATTATGTAAATCTATATATTAATACATGTTTAATCAATTTCCATAACTTTCAAATAAATTATGCTAATATTCAATAATGTTGTAAATCTATTCATTAATCAATGTAATAATTGAATGTTAGTGAACCACATTGAAGCATAGATAATTATATTCATTCATGGTAAAAATTAATCAACCAAATTCTAGAATAATAATGTATTATTAATCATAATAAATAATTGTAAAATATGTTAATTATAATTAAACAAAGTCCAATAAAATTAGTCAAAAATTAAAATAATGAAAGATAATTAATCAAAATTAATAGTCAATAAAATTTAATAAAATAAATATCACCTTTAATCATAATAATAATAATCATGCTCAACCATACTAAACCATATCAATTATAATTAATGAAATTTAAATATATTCCATCAAACCTTACAATCATCAAACACAATTGATGATAAATAATAAAAATTCCTCTGACAATATCAACCATAGTCATTCAAACTCTACAATCATTAACATAAAAATATTATATCAACCATAGTCATTCCAAACTCTACAATCATCAACAAAAAATATTATAATATTATAGTAAAAAATTCTCTACCAATGTCAATCATAGTCGCTCCAATGATACTTAAACATGATTAACCAAAATCCATAATTAACCACCAATTTAATTACAGTGAAAAAATTATTCAAGCATATTTTAAATAAATTTTGAATTAATTCTTCACTTCATATTGGATTATTATCTTGTTTTAAATCATTTTATTTGGTCAAATTTCGAAATTGTGTGGTATACTCCAGCATTATATTCTTAAATTTCGGTATTAATAAGCGAAATCGCAAATTTCAGAATTAATAACTAAAGTACTTTATTAACGTCTATTTTAATGAGCTTATAAGAGGTTCAAGGCCAATTTTTTTAGAACGCATTTGCACTAGGTGTAGTTTCTTTTGTGTATTATATTTTTCAATTTCTTGATGTTGTGCATTTGATAAACAATTTCACATGTGAAAACTCATTAACATTTTTGTCGAAGAAACATGGGAAGGACCCAAAAATCACACGACTTAGCATAGTTATATGCAAAGTACATTATTCTTAAATTATTTATAGAAATATATTTGTAATGAAGACAATCTTTAATTGAGTCCATTGATGCTAGAGGATTAGAAAAATGGGAAACATGAGATGAAAAGGCACTAGTAATATTGATGTGTTATGTTATTCATGAACTACATATTTAGATTGGAAATGTTTATACTTGGATTGTATAGTAAACTTTTAAAGAGAAGTTCGATGCAAAAAGGGTTGAGCTTCATATTAAAATGCTCAATCCAATAATGGTTGAAGGTTTGGATTTTTTGAGGTAGATTTTTTGTTGAAAATATTTGAGAATAATTTCAAAAATGTGGTTTTCAAGATGTAGAAGAAAGTTTAACGGTTATTAAGGGAAAATTTTAAGGGCTAATATTCGTAAGTGGGCTAATTTTCCATGTTTTTTTCAAAAAAAAACTTTCATTAATTTCCTTTTTTTCTAAAAATTATTAGCTCAAATTTTATAATATAAAATTATTTTACCTTAAAAATTGCCAATCTTTATATAGAGACTATATACAATTATTAGAAAATTTAATAGTTTTATAAAAATATTACAACACATTTTAGAAAATGCATATATGGACTAGTGAGACTAAAATTTAAGATACATTTCCATCCATCAATTTTTCCAAATAACTACCATCCTCATGAAGGATTTTTTTCCATCTACTTCTAAGCATTTTCTAGATACATTACAATTTGTTGATAATTGGAAAATCAAATTTTCTATCGCCTTCCTAACTCTTGGTTCAACCTAATAAAACATTGGATAGAAATAAGGGCTAAAAGGAAGTTCCTCTCTTCACCCACTCAGTGGAAGATCTTCTCTTCACCAACTTAAAGGAAGAGGCTAAAGAGAGAAAAACTCAACAAAGAAAAAAAGAAAAACTTTATACAATAAAATAA
>APFE031259392.1:55876-99494 GCA_000404065.3 Pinus taeda
TATATATATAAGAGAAACACTTAACAAGATTTTAAACTGTAGATTTGAGGCTTCTGTGATCCATATCAAATTTTTGAGAGATGTTTAGGCGTAAATCACATAAGAATTCATTTCTCGATGTGTTTCGAACCAACCAGTGTGGTTCGAAACACCCCCAAGCCACGCCCCCAAGCCTACGGTGGTCTTTCAACCGTGCCAGCGAGGTGCGGCACCACTGAACACTTTATTTTTTAATATACTCGTGCACATGGACTACGCCTAAATTCACTTTCTCATTACTTAGCTTGTGTTTCGCAACCAAGTAAACATGCAATTATCATTTATACTTAATGAAGCCCATACTCATTCATTATCCATAGCAATTATAAAAAGAACATCAACAATTGCAACAAGTATAAAGGGGAGGGGCAACTCCCCGTAATGTAAGTCTGCCCGACAATTTATTAAGAATGTCGGTTTTCAATATACAAGCATGTCTTGGCCAAACCAAGTCTCACACTTAACCAAATATTACAAAGAGAGGCAAACCTGCCTTTCACAACAATCTTGTGCATCTCTTGCACGAAGGGCGGTGCTCACCCGAGCCACCTAACACCCTTGCCAAGTCCTACACAAAATATGTACCTTCACCGAACCCCAGGCACACCTTGCCCACACTTCTACCGGCTTGTGAAAACCTTAGATTGCACCTCTAGGTAGTGTACATGAGCTATGCATAGCTCTACTTAAATCTGCGCACTCTTTGTTTCACCCATCAACCTTATGCGTAGATGTGATATCGAATTCGTTGGTGACAAATGAGCTCCAACGCTCATATATTTATATGCGTTTTAGTGTGGGTTACCTGTGGGTGGTGGCTCTCTAGCCGACCCCCAGAATAGCTCCAACGCACCCTTAAAACGCTCCTTTACAGTCGGTCTTGCCTTAACGCAAGTCTCCTGCAAGTCGTAGTATAAAGGTTCCATCGTTTTTCCCAAGTGTCGCAATGTTCATTTCTTTTGTCGCATTTCAGCTCACAGAAACATTGCATTGTCGTGCAGTGCGCGCCCGTCGTGCAGCGCGTGCTCGTCGTGCGCCCGTGTGCCCTTCGTGTAACGCACACTCGTCGTGCGCCCGCGCGCCCGTCGTCCACCCGTGCGCCCATTGTGCACGGTGACTCGCCCAACGCCCGTCGCGTTCACGCCCAAGGACCTTACATCCTCCTCCACCTGAAATCGTTGTCGTCCTCGACAACATACCATCCTGGTAACCATCCACAAATACCATCCATGATGTCAACTCCTCCTCACATGTGACAAACATCCCTGCAACATATGTAGGACTCCATCTCCACCATGTCTCATCTTGGCAACCAACTGTCGCCAAGATAGTCCATACCAATGTATGTCATAGATGTCCATGATCATCGACCACCTGTTACAATCTCTCCATGCTGCTCTCCACCATGGAAGGCTGATCCTTCCAACATCAAGCTACATTTCTGCTGCAACAATGTGTCAACTCCATCATGTGCATCATCTTCACCATGTGCAAAACCGCCCATGATATATCAACAAGTGTTAACAAACCTCAACCATGTGCCAACACCTCATCTCAACAATCAGAATTCCTCTCAATCCATGACAATCAACCATCATGTCACAATCTCCACATGCTGCTCCATCGTGGAAGGTTGGCCCCTCCATCTCAAGCTACATGCTCATTGCAACATATCATGTCAACCTCATCATGTGTCGTCCCCATGTGAACTGCTGCCATGATACTCCAATACAATGCTAACATATCTCATGTACACTACTAGTCCCCATGTCTGAACTAGTTAGGTAGCTAATCCAACCATCACTCTCAAATCATGAGAGTGAACATCCTCATGCCACCATCAGTCGTTCCTCAAAGCATCCTGTCACACCCTGAACTCGATCAAGAATCCATCCATATAAGTAAACCATGCTCAGGTCCATGAAGTAGTCCTCATCTCATCTGCAACATGTCCATGATGTTTGGTGTCAATGTGCTATATGAAATTAGCCACATCTATCCCAACATCATCCATATGTGTGCCTCCTCAATATGAAGAGATCATCTCATCAAACTCCAACTCTCGGTGTGCCACATCCATGTCCACGAAGCTACCTTCATCACATCTGGAATGTGTCATCCCTCAAGTCTGCCATAGAAACAGAGGTCGATGAAGGACAAGCTTGAGGGAGTTCAAGCTAGACCAGGATCGGGTTGCCTAGATGAGCCAAGCAAGGAAGTGAAGTACCTTAAGAAGGAAGTCAAGTTGGAACATGAGCCAATTGACTCTTCTGAGGCCGAATTCTTGAAGAACGTTGCTGATATAAGACATAAGACAAAGCAGACAGAAGGAGGTAATGCCTTGAAGCTGACTTTTGTGCAGGTGACCGTGAAGGGCAAGAGATTTGCAGCTTTGGTTGATACAGGGGCTACACATGGCTTCTTGAGTAGGAAGGTAGCAAAGTCTTTTGGGAAGAAAGCAAAGATGGAGAGGGAATTGAGTGCTTTCAAAGTAGTCAACTCGACCATGAAAGTTGTTATTGGTGTGATGAAGGACACTCAGATAAGAGTGGGATCGTGGTTTGGATAGTTGGACTTGAGAGTTGTGGACATGGATGATCATTCTATGGTGCTGGGGCAGGACTTCATGAAGCTTGCACAAGCCATACCAATGGTGGACCGAGACATTCTCTTGATCACAGCTAAAGGGAAAACCATGATGGTACCGATGAATAGAAGCATTTAGTTGGGGTATAGACCACGGATGAATTCTATGAATTTGTATCCCAAAGATCTGAATGTGAAGCATGAGGATGTGGAGCAAAGAGGACTTGGGAGTATGACTCAAACAACGAAGGAAGGGAAGTTGATTGACTTCGTTGCAAGAGCCAAGAAGAATGAGGCAAGTGAGAAGGCAGTCTCACGAACCTTGAGACACTTGACAGAGACATCTTCTACTGATGATCTTCACAATGGGGTTGCAAAAGAAGGGAGTCCTATTACCACTTCAAAGTCAATGGTTGATGAGGATTATGAGGGTAGAGATCATGCTGGCATAGTGGACTTTTGCAGGTATGCTATGGGCATATATGACTTTTAGTTGACAAAGGACAAGATCAAGGAGCTTGGTTGCACATGTGAGGAGATTGAGGCTGTGCATACATACTTGAGGACACAACATCAATCTGAAACATGGGTGGATGAGAGTCAGGGAGGAAACTCCTTGGCCCTCCTTTCTCTATAGATAACCTTGGAGATAGGTTGGTGTGCGGGCCTTGGTAGGAAGGAACCACATCAACTTTACAAGGTGCCTTGAAAGGATGCTTCTTTATGATAGATTGCAGACTTGGGTGCAGATGGCCAGATGTTGGAATGAGGTCTACATGGGTTGGACATCATGGAAAACTAATGTCATGGACATCAGGTTGGAGTTATGGAGCATGACAGTTGTGCAGGGACATTATGTGGGAGCATGAGTAGATGTGTCATTCATGGACATTGTATGGGAGTAAGCCGAAGAAAAGGATGTTGTGCAAATGTTGTTATGACTTGGAGATGTATGAGCTAGTGGAGAGGTTGTACACTCTTGTGCAACTAAACCATGGCTTGATCATGTTGCAGATGGGATGGAGTTTCCATGGACCTGAGCATGGGAGATTCTTCATGAGTCCGAGATGTAGCAGAAGTCAAGAGAAAGGCTGATGGTGACATAAGGATGTGCATTCATGTAGTTTGGGCGTATAGTTGGATTAGCTACCCAACTAGTTCAAGTCATGAGGGGTACCAATGTGCAGAGAGATGGAGTTGTGGAGTCTACACACTTGGCAGGGAGACTACACGGAGGAACTCACATAGATGGGGAGAGAGGTGTTCTCTTGGAACACTTGACACTTGATGGAGAGAGGTGTTCTCTTGGAGTACTTGGCAGATTGATGAGATGTTGGCACATGGTTGAGGTGTGTTAGCACTTGTTGACATATCATGGGCAATTTGCACATCATGGAGTTGGTGACATGATGGAGTTGACACATTGTTGCAGTAGACATGTAACTTGAGTTGGAAGGACCAGCCTTCCATGATGGAGAGCAACATGGGGAGATTGTGGCAAGTGATCGATGATCATGGACATCTATGACATACTTGGTATGGACTATCTTGGTGATAGTTGGTCGCTTAGATGAGACATGGTGGAGATGGAATCCTACATATGCTGCAGTGATGTTTTCCATATGTGGAGGAGTTGACATCATTGATATTGATGCTTAGGGACGTTTTCGAGGACGACAACGACTTCAGGTGGAGGAGGATGTAACGCCTTATAGCATGTGCGACGGGCAGGCGTCGAGCGCCCGGGCGCACGCACGCCGGGCGGGCGTGCATGACCGCACGAGGGCGGAGCGCCGGGTGACTTCGCACAAAATGCGACGAAAGGTGGAATATCAATGCGACGATACATGACAGTTTTGCGACTTGGGTAAAAAGTGCATGGAACGATTGATGGTTTATACCCGCGATGGAACGAAGCGTTGAGGGTGGGCCGACCCACGGAAGGAGGGCAAGCCGACTTGCAAATGGCGTTCATGAGGGGGTGTCATAACATGTTCTGGGAGGTCGGCTAGGAGCCAACGCCCATGAGACATGCGTATATATACTGGAGATTGGTGTTCATTTGGAGACAATGAATTCACTCACATATCATTGCATATTACTTGGAGTGTGCGCAGATTGCTCTTGGTTATGGTTGGTTGGCAGGGTGTGCCATGAATGGGTGACGAAGGTGCTGAATTTTGCAGGGCTTGAGGTTGGATTCTAGGTGACTCGGGTGAGCACCATCCTACCGTACAAGAGTGCACGAACGTTGTAAAGGCAAGGTTGCCTCTCATTGTAAAATTTGGCTAAGTGTTGACTTGGAGGTTGCCAAGCACACTTGTACATTGTATTATTGGAAAACTGATATAATATACATTGTTGGTAGACTGTTCGGGAGTTGCCCCTCCCCTTTATATCGTGCGATTGTTTTTCTTTTGTAATTGTTGTGGATAATGAATAAGTATGGGTGTTCATTGATATAAAGGTTAATTGCATTTTATACTTGGTTGCGAAACACAAACTAAGTACACGGTTGTGAATTAGGTGTAGTCCATGTGCACAACTATTGTTAGAAAGAAAGTGTTCGGTGGTGCCGCACCTCGCCGGCACGGTTGAAAGACCACCGTAGACTTGGGGGCAAGAAAAAAAATGCAATAATATAATATGTAAACATATATTATTGAAAAATATTATATAATGATTGAGATTAAAACAAATGTAATTATGGTAAATTTATTTTTTTGGCTAAGAATTAAATATTTTTAAATATAAACATTTTTTGCCAAATATTTTATAATACGAAAAGCTATAATTAATAATATAATAAATTAAAAATTAAAAAGAAATCTTTTAATGAAATATCCACTCATATCGTTTTTTATTTCATGCCACACTTGACCAACAAAAGTGTTTGTCATTATCTAATATTAAATACAATTGGAACATTTTCAATCATTTAATGCATGCAGCCAAACTTAAATTATATTAATTAAGCAAATTGTATGTTACTGGTGATGCGTAAATTGTGTCTTGTTGGCCTATGTTACTGGTGATGCCTAAATCTATTGTAATCATTTACATTGTAAGGGTCTAATAAGGACACACGATAATTTGAACCGTCGGCGCATTTTTCTGTACAAAAAGATTGTAACTTTACATTTTTGATAATTCTCTAGGCATTTCATATGCAAAAGTTAATCTTGAAATATTCTCTTTATCTCGTCAAAACAGGATGAAAATCTCAACGCAATTACATAAACCCGTCAACTTCATTTACAAGATATTACTTTTAAAAACAAATTTCAGCGACAGCATATTACTTTTAGAAATCCCAAAAAGAGCGAATACAAATGTTATAAATCATAAAAGATTTTCCTGACATAAAAGTTTGCAGGCATAAAAAAAAATCTAAACACAGGATGAAACAACAAAATAACTTTATAATTAGATTAAAAAACCTTAGTCTACTTTCTTTGCACACTTTTTCAAACATTTCCTCTAAAATGAATATATTTTTGTCTAAACTCTAATAATGACATAATTAAAAACCCTAAATCAATTTTACCTTGCTTCCAAAATCCTCTAATACGTACACAAATTCCCCTTCCAAAAACCTTTCAACCTACATAAATTCATGCACTTACATAAAAATTGGACTAAAAAGACACCAAACCCTATTCTTGGGTTATCATCCGATCTCTTTCTAATGGTAGACGAGGTACTTATACACTCGTCAACCTTCCAATATCGAAGAGACCGATGAATGCTTATCCCCAAACTTCGATCGCTATCTAGATTCATCTTGTTCCTAGAGATTATTCCTAGAATAGACAGTTTTTGATGTAACCATTATTCCTTGAGCAATAAAAATGAATCCAGCTTTCCACTAGCTCTAATCTCTCGTAAGGATTCAATTTTTTCTAAGAGGCTTTCCAATATACATTATGTTCATTTTTTTCTAAAAGACTTTCCAATATTTCGCTGTACAAACGAAGTACAAATGAAACGACGCAAATCAAAAGGATGAGCTAAGGCGTGGAATCTCGCTAGTCTGCGACTTTTACCGTCTAGATTTCTATCTAGCTATTAAGTGCGATTCACGTATCTTACCTTGCGGATTACGTGCATTACCGTAATAAAAAAGGACTACGATATCGATATCCTCACGGAAGCAAGAATGTTCTAGATGGTTCAACTACGTTCAAGTCTGCCACTTTGGGTAAGAATTTAAAAATAGTTTTTCGAATGTACTTTCTTATATTTAACATTACTCTGGATATTGTTTTATTATACATTGGTCTGTATATTGTTCTATTGGATTAATATTAAATTGTATAATTGTTTTGTTTTTTAAATATGTGGTTACAAAATATTTTTAATTTATTTTATTGATAAATGATCATATTCCAATTGCAATAAACTTTATTGGCTATATATATAGAAAGAAATTATAATTTAATATATATATATATATATATATATATATATATATATATATAATAAATTATAATTTAATTAATATATATGATTTTTTAAAATTAGTTTATCAAATTAGATATGTATAATGGAGAACTCAATATTTTAAATTTATTATAAATTAATGGCTATCACTATTTATTTATCCTTTAATTTATATGTATATGGTTAATCTAATCAAAATTTTTATTTTATACCCATAAATAAAAGACATTAGCAGATTTACATCCATAAGAAAAACATTATATATTAATTACTTTAAAATTGAAATCCCTTAGAATCAAACAACACACTCTTACTGGAAACAAGGTACCTAATCCTCAAAGAAACCAACACAAGTCTGCACGTTTCTCATTGGTTCAAAACAGTCAACGTATTTCTTTCAAGGAAAGTGATTTGACTATGAATTATTTGATGTGAATAAAATGCAAAAGTATCTTACATTAAATCCTAAAGTCTACTTATTAATTTATACATGTAAATTCTACCTATTAGTTTATGCATATATATTGCTTGGACGAGACATAACGCAACAAAAATAATGAAGTTTCAATTTTACATATCACTAAGTCTATTTATTAATTTCTATTAGAACTTGAAGCCTCACCAAGTGAGCTTGTTTGTTTTAGTACTTCATCTGAAAATGGGGTACTTAGGCTTCTTGTCTAGCTTACAAGAACTTCTCTCACTTCCAAAGCTTGAATTTTCCCAAATCTATTTGATTAACCAATGCGAAATTAAAAAATTCTTGAAAATATAGGTGTATGTTTGTACTTGTTTCAGCTGATCATTTTCTTTAAAATATGTTGTGTCTGCTAATATTTAAATGTGCTTGAACATATACATAAATGCATATAACAGTGAATAATTCAGCAAAGAAGCAAACACATAAGACAACAATGTAATATGGAGTTCACTGTGATATCTTGGGCTACGTCTCCTTGAGCTCTAATCAACTCGATTAGACTCTTTGGGATTATGGTTGAATTCTTTTTACAAGTTGTTGACTCAACTCCATATGGTTTACAAATGAACCAATGGGCTCAGAATACCATCTTACCCCTGGTTTTCCTTTAGCTACAAATAATTCTAGGTTTCTCTGGGCTAATTCTTTCAGTTAATGCTCTGAGACTCCTTCGAGTTTCTGGCTGCTCTGACTCCCTCATAATTGTTAACTGTCTCTGGACTCCTTCTTCTGTCTTCAACTCAAACAACACCAGCAATAGCTAGATCATTCGGTCTCTTTGCTATCTGATACTTCACTGGGGTATTTATGTGCTGCCTCCAACCTCTGGTGGTTTTGCTCTATTAAGCACTCTGGCTCTGCCTCTCTAACCTTTGGTAGTTATCTCCTATCAAGCGCTCTAGCACACTGAGCTTCCCAATGGGTTCCTCAGTGCTCCAAATCTTCCCATGCATTCCCTTCACACTGTGGACTGCCCTCCTAGAAAATTCCAAGCCTCTCTTTTTGCTTTTGTTTTGTCTCAGTGCAACCTTCTTTTCTTTTGTGGATTTTTTTTCTTTTAATCAATCAGCATTGGTCGGTTTATTTTCCCCTTGGGGCTCTTCGGCTCCTTTGCCTTTGTTCGCTCAACTCCCCTTCTGAGCATTTAACAATAATTTGCTAACGCTTTTAGGGAAGAATTCCACTTAATGGAAGGGAAATTGACACTTTAACTTCTTCAGAAACAGTTGTTCTCTGTTTACATAGAGAACGATGTAAAACATGGGAAAATCCACATAAAGCACTATTCACTGGACTTGAAACACATAACTGTGCTTTATTTTCCTATCCGGTCCACCCGTAGGTTGCTATTGTAAGTCACAATGGCTCTAAGGCCTAGCCCTTTGTATTTCATAAATATACTAAAACATGCAAAATATCTCAAAACATTGTTGAAATGGCTTTGCTCTGGATATGAAATATTAGGCATTTATATTTCGGAGCCCTTTCAAGTCTCGCTCCAATCGCAGTAGCAAGTCACATGGCTCGGGGTCCTTCCACTTTGGGATCGCTGACGGTGATCTGACAATATCGGTGATCGCATATCGCAATCGCTTGAGGCCTAAAAGTCCCATCCACTCCGCTGGCTTCTCTCCGATGTGATAGAGAGGAGATTGCAATTGCATATCGCTTGTGCTTCAGGATTGCAATCGCATATCGCATTGCTTTAAGGCCTATGGTTAAGTCCTTCCCTTTGGCACATTTGTGATGCGATATTTCCTCTTTGACCAATCAAACAGGGCCATGTGGCCCAATCCCGACCTGCGATGTTTCAGCTGTGGATTGGTCTGTGAGCCTATACTAAAGATCAAAATTTTCAATATAGTTCAGAATTCAATGAAACTGCCTCCTTTTCTAAGGACATTGGGCAATTTTCATTTTACAATAACTCCATCCGGAGTCTGTTTTCGTTCATTCAAATTGCGTTGGATTCAGAATGAAGAGATCTTTACAATGAGGCTATTTGTGAGAGTAGGTTGTGACTTTTATTCTCCTCTGATTCACAAACGATTTGTGCCATTTGGCACCTTTTACCTCTTGCATGAAGTCTTTTAGACTTAGAGGTTTATCCAGGATCCATTTTTGGATCACGCCTTCCCAGTAAAAGAACTTTCGGTCTCCAAAAGACTGATATACTGATCTAAACAGTGAATGAGAGTAATTCACCCTCTTCTTTCAACCTCCTTACACTTGCCTTTGCATAGTGCCTCTGAACCAAAGTTTCTGACCACTTCCCTTCTCTTGGATGGGTTGGTCTTTTGGAGAAGAACTGTCTTCCTCCTTTCCTTCCTGCAAAACTTCCACTAAAATGGTTGTAAAAGGTAGTTTTGAGCTTCTCTGCCTTGATCTTAATTCGAGGTGGCTCAAACAAATGTGAAGTACATTTTCTCCACAAAACTTTCATTTATACCTGTTTGAGAAGCTGCCAACGACAAATGTTAACAACAACAAGCATATAGACAAAAAATGGATGGACTGCCTCAACAAAAGAGATAGATTTCACATCTTGTGAGGACTTCCATGTCTTATGTCTGCATATAAATGATGGAATAGATAACAAGTGCACAAAACATGCATTTAAAGAAAATGACCCCTCAATTCAAGTATGTATAAAAAGACTATTTGGACTCTTTTTCAAATGACGAAATCCTTCATTATTACCTCCATCTTGAAGACCAAGTTAATTTTTCCAAAATCGGCATTACATGCATGTTTACAATAAATAAATCAACCCTTCAAGTCAATCGCATGCACATGTTACAAAATCAAGGAAAACATCAATATCCCTGTGTTCGTGCACATCATCTCATGCATGCATTTCATCCTTCAACTTTCTCTTAAGCACATTGTACTTTCAAAGCTAAAATAAAATATAATGTTGTAGCAACAAAGTGAGCTTCTCACTCAACTTCTCCATTCACCTTCTTGGTAAAGTCCTGCAACTTGAATTCCATTAACAAAGAAATGCAAATAGATGCATCAATAGACATGCAATCTTAATTGGATAAGAACTCTAACCATTTCTTACCAATCCATTTCAAAGGTATTCCCTTTGTCTGCACATCAGCATCAACATTTGAATCGTCCCGAGACACATCATTCATGGAATCTTCCTTTCCATTTCTACCATTATCTCTTTCCACCTTCTCCTTCAGCTTTTGTGGAAGCATTGCTGGATTCAGAGTCAAACACATTTAAGCAAGATGCCCTTGCTTATGGCAGTAAGTGCACTGCATGTGCATCTCCTTGACAGCATGATTTGCCTTGTCCAATCGACCTTTGGCTTTTTTCTTCTTTTCCTTCAAAAGCTTCCTCTATGTGGCAATTCTCTTCCAACATATGGAAACATGATGGTTATCCAAACCACAAAAGGAACATGAAACTCTTTCCCCATACTCATGTGGAAATTTAGCATGCTTTGAAAAATCAAAAGGAGTATGTTCATAACCAAATTTATACTTGCCTCTTTCACCTTTATTTCCTTCATGAGGAGGTGAAGAAAATGAAGAAGTGGCTCCCTTTGGAATTCCATCAATTTCTTCAAGGCTATTAGAGTTTCCACAACCCTCTCATTCAAGGGTGTGCTTATGAACACCTACACCCTGCAAATGATGTTTCAAGCCATTGCATTCCTCCTCCCTGCAAATGATGTTTCAAGCCATTGCATTCCTCCTGAACAAAATTTTCACACTCTTGAGATAGAGGACATGCAATGAAACTCCTTGGAATGGTTTCAATGGCTTTCATGGCAGCTTTGGAACTCTCTCCATAAGACTATCCATAGCCAAGACCCAAATATTTAGGCCATTCCTCAACCATTATTGGTTCAATAATACCTTATGCATGCTTTCCCAAGCCCTTGCCTTCATAGCCCATCTTGGACATTATTTTGGAACCTATGCCTTTAGTATGTTTTTCAAAAGAACCAATACAAGCATTCTCAGAAGAATTTGAAGACAAACTAGAATGGCTTACCTCTTCTTAAAGATGATACTTGACTAAGGCTTCTTGGGCAACAAAGAGTTGTGACTCCAACTCATGCATCCTTTTCAGGTTCATATTTGCAATATGAAGTTGCCTCTCAATTTCCTGCAGTTTGTCAGTAAGCAACTGCTTCCCTTCCTTCAAGGAATTTAGCTACTTTCTAAGTATGCTGCTCTTCCTTCCATTCTCATACATTTCTCTCACCCTATCCATCATGGTGGACAATTATTGCTTCATTTCTTCGTCAAAGATTCTTGTGAAGAGAGCATAATTTGAGGACTCACTTGTAGAAGTTGTCATTATTCCAATGAACAAAAAAACTTCAACAAGATAAATAAAGAGCTTATTTAAGAAACCTCTTGCAACAAAACTCTTATGCTTTGGATTACCTTGAGGTTCTAGGATAGAAGAATTCCTTCAGCCCTTCTCCTTCTTTTCCTTCCTGGACTGAGCTATCAATAGCTTCCCCTTTTACTTCTGCAAACTCAACAAATAGTTAGTCTGCAAAACATGCTTAGAGTTAGCCTCTTGTTGTTCAAGCACCTTTCAGACAAGTAGTCTTTGCTTTGCCAATCAAGCATTCTAATATTACCTTCTTAAAGGTGTGGTTTTGCCAATCAAGCATTCTAATATAACCTTCTTAAAGGTGTGGTTAATCTATCTTCAGCTCCAATACCACCTAATATGAAAATGGGGCACTTAGGCTTCTTGTCTAGCTTACAAGAACCTCTCCCACTTCCAAAGCTTGAATTTTCCCAAGTCTATTTGATTAACTAATGCGGAATTAAGAAATGCTTGAAAATATAGGTGTATGCTTGTAATTGTTTCAGCTAATCATTTGCTTTAAAATATGTTGTATATGCTGATATTTAAATGTGCTTGGACATATACATAAATGCATATAGCAGTGAATAATGCAACAAAGAAGCAAACAAATAAGAAAACAATGTAATATGGAGTTCACCTTGATATCTTTGGCTACGTCTCCTTGAGCTCTAATCAACTCGATTAGACTCTTTGGGATTATGGCTAAATTCTTTTTACAAGTCCTCGACTCAACTCTATATGGTTTACAAATAAACCAATGGGCTCAGAATACCATCTTACCCTGGCTGTCCTTTAGTTGTAAACAGTTCTAGGCTTCTTTGACTCCCTCGAAATTGTTTTCTCTAGACTCATTCTTTTGTCTTCAACTCAAACAACGCCAACAATATCTATATCATTTGATCTCTTTCATGTCTGATACTTCATTGGAGTATTTATGTGCTGCCTCCAACCTCTAGTGGCTTCACTCTATTAAACGCTCTAGTTCTGCCTCTCTAACCTTTGGTGGATATCTCCCATCAAGTGCTCTGGCACATCGAGCTTCCGTTCACGTTGTGGACTGCCCTCCTAGAAAATTCCAAGCCTCTCTTTTTGCTTCCATTCTGTCTCAGCGTGGCCTTATTTTCTTCTGTGGCTTTTTTTTCTTTTAATCAATTGGCATGGTTAGCTTGTTTTCCCTTTCGGGCTCTTCGGCTCTGATGAGCCCCAAAAATAGATAATTATATGCGCTCATTCAACCTCCTAATTCTACTTAATCCACCATTCTCATTAGTTTATTGCATGTTTTTTATTATATTTATGCTAATAGAGTGAATTGGGTTAGTCATTATGCCAACATGTCTAATGTGCGCTTTGTGTAGTCTTTTTGGTAAATTTGGAGACAAAATCAAAGGTTTAAATGAGCACTTGGCAGCCAAATTCGTGGAGAGGATTTTCAGGAAGGTGTCCCCTTCATTTATGGGCCCTTACCTCGAATTCTCCACCATCATCTCAGAGTTCAAGGGCCACCAAATCAATTATCACAAGGGCAGCCAAGCAAGTCAAGTAGGACTGCTGTTAACTGCAAGTTTTGGGCAGCCGAGTCCCTAAAGTTTAGGAGTATTGTTGGGGTCCTCAATTTGTATAAATAAGAAGGCTTAGGGCCTCATTTTGGTTAGCCAGTAGTTAGTCACTTTGTAGGCATAAGTTAGCTAGTTTGTAGTTCGATTTTAGTCATTTGTTAGGCAGTAGTTTAGCTCTGCATTTCAGCACATTTTCAAGTTCTCCTTGTGGACAGTTTTTGATGTAACTATTATTCCTTGAGAAATAAATATGAATCTAGCTTTGCACCAGCTCTAATCTCTCTTAGGAGGCTATAGCTCTTAGGGTTGGGCCCATATCAAGTGCCTAATACTTCCTTTGTTTACTTTCATGTGTCTTTGCTGCATTCTTAGAATAAAATTTTCTATTTAGATTTAAATCTTGGTTTGTTATTTAGGTTGCTTTTGATGGTTAAAGTAGCTTTTCATGTTCAGATTTAGTTGATAGATTAGTAATAGGGAATATCTTCAGAAAAAGGCCATCAAGCACCTCTGATCTCACCTCTCCTTCAGTGGGATCGTGAGCTGGGACAAAGGTGAGATTGCTGCTAACAAAAACGTTGTTTTGCTTTGTCATGCAATTCTTAGTGTTGGAATCCTCTTTTGCAGACGCTGATATTAGTAGTGTTTAAATGCTTCAGTTGATGATTTATTAGTTTCATAAGTTATTTCACGCATTTCATTTCGAATAAACTGTTGTTCATTTCCTTTTGCTGTTACTTAGGTCAGAATAGAGTAAAGTAACTAGGTCATAGCTTTTATAAGTGTTTGTTTGTTCAGTTTGAAAAACCACTTGTAGAGTACCTGTTACCCTTCCTTACCTGCACATACTCCATCCAACCTACCTATTTCATCCTTCACTTAGAACCCTTACCTTGCATTTGCCTTGTCCGCTTACTTTTCCATGATTCTCATCTTCTTGTGCAACATCGTTTCATCCCTCCTTGAACAAATCTAACCATCTGCGCCACTCTTAAACTCCATCATCCAAGTCTTGAACTCCCCTACACCCCTATTTCACCTCCATAATCATTCCTCCACCTTTTTCCCTCCTGCAATCTTCAAACTTGTCCTCCATCATCTCCATGCCTGCATCAAAGCCCAAGCTCAGTTTTTCCTTCCATGCAAAAACTTGCAGAATGCTTTGAAGAAAAAATACATAGAACAGAATTTGTTTTTTCCATAACTTAAAAACTGTGCATCCATTTACAAAACCGTTTTGCAAAAAGTTGTATAGGGATGATGGCAACATGCCCGGGCAATTTCATCCAATTATGGTGCACGGTTTCCAAGAAATCAACGTCCATCACCTTCAGCCATTTTTGCATTTTCTCCATATCCGTGCATCCGTTTCAAAACTTGTTTCATGGGGAGATGCATATGGATGATAGTAACCTAGCCAAGTAGTTTCAGCAAATTCTGATCCACGGTTTCCAAGAAATTGATCTCTGTAATATTCAGCCATTTCCCATTTTCCTTGAAATTTGTCCATCCATTGATCGTTAGTTTGCTATGGGAGGTGAATAATGATGATAGGAACATGCTCAACAAGTTTCAGATCGATCCAATCTATCATTCGGGAGTAATGGTGAAAACAAGTTTCGGTCCTGTGAATATTCAGCAGCAGTAGCTTGAGGGTGCAGATTTAAACATGAAGCCAGCTCCTACGGCATGGATCTGGCCAGAGGATACCTACGCAAGAAAAAATAGCCATGAATCAGCCACCAAGCCATCATGCAACCACAGAAACCAGTGCATGCAGCAAATGAAAGGCCACAACACCTCACAACAACCATTCGACTTCTAGGTACGTGACTAAAAATCATTCCTCTGATTGCATGAATGTAATTTGAAAACTACATGAACAATGAGATGGTTGGGATTAAGAAAAAAGGTGGCCAGTTAGCATCCAGTTCGACAGCACTCGGTGGGTGAATAAGACACGTGTGCTCAACCATATCAAGAGGAAATCGGGAAACAGGTAATGATGACTATTTGACCTTCAACGTAATTGATAGAGTGATCACACGTAGGGAACATGATGTTTTGTGACAGCACTTCCATCTGCATGGGCCAGCACATGTTTTTGCCACCTCACCACAAATCACGCAACAATTAAAGGAGGCTCGCTGAAACTCACAAACTGCTGTTCATTTTCACTTACAACATCCTCAACTGAAGTATGCACCAAATGATTAACTAGCCATCCTCCACTGGTTTTTCTACCTGTCTTCGAGATTCTGCTGCATATCAGGCTCTCTCAGAGGCGCAGGGGTGCTCTACAGGCGTTTCTACAGGAAGTATTCTACACGAAACACAGAAAATAGCCATGCAGAAAGAAAACCTAGGATTTTCAGCGAAGTTCAAGCTCAAAATGAGGTATGATCGGGGAAAATTCTTTGTGCATGATTTGTTGGTGCAAAATGGTGAATTGAACACAACATTAAATTGAAAAATGAGAGTAAAAAGGTTGTCTGTGCATTGAGAACAGTGGAAGTCTGCTTGCATGATTCAATGAGTTTACCCATTCTTTTCTTCTGCTTCCGAAATCTCCTCATCAGTTTTAAAAAGAAAAAGAAGAAAATAAAAAAATTCCCTTACAAGGAAGACATGAAGCAGACCAACCTCTGCGTGGAAAAACCCAAATTTACATATCTATCGATGTGTGAGAAAACCAGTGTTCTTATAATCTGATCTGTGAAAAATTTCTTTCATAAACAGACAGACCAATTCGAGGTGATAGCAGTTTTAACACAAGGGAATTACTGCCATTTGATGTTGTAAAGAGAACACAAAAAATTTCTTCTTGGGTTCAAAAAAGACCGAATTCAGTTGTCCTCTATTTCAGTGATTGAACGTGTTTTTTCCACTTCAGAATTTTCTCTTTTTTTGGTTAAAACACAAACTCAACACCATGCCAACTGAAGAAATTGAAAATAACATTGATGAGGGAGCACAAGACATTCAAACAGAGGGAAAAACAGAGGAAGAACAGAGGGAAAAAGAGGAATTTGACATGACCGCTGAGCATGAGATAGAAAAGGAGACAACAGCAAAAATAGAGAGGGAAAAAAAGGAAAAAAGGTTGGAAAAAAGACCAAGAAAGCCCAAATGGGAGTTGTCACAGGCAAGGCAACCACACCACAATTAAAAGGCAAGACACCCCCAACTAAGCAAACTGAAACCGTGAAGACAGTTTCTACAAGAAGACAGAAAACAGTTAGCACAGGACTTTCTGCAGGAAGTCTAGAAAGAAAGGAACAAAAAGGGAAAACCGCCTGAGATTTTGGCTATGGAGGTAGCAGCCATGCTTGCCACCATTAGCACACCTCCAAGACCAAAAAGGAAGAGAAAGGGGCAAACCTCCATGTACTTTAAAGTGAAAAAGGAGCACACAGATAAAAGTGGGCAGACCCAAACCACAGTCAAAGGAGAAAATTGTCATTAAGGACATAAAAGCTAAACAAAAGGTGGAGCCTCCTTCAAAGAGATCCATCGTCTATGAATGAGGAAGCCAAAATCCTTCACCTAGAGAGAGCAAATTAAGATGATGGACTCAAAGACGGTTCTACAGGAAGTTGGGACAATTCTACAGCAAGCTAAGAATTCTCTACAGGAAACTCGAGCTAAGCTAAGAGAGACCAAGAAATTGGAGGAAAAGGTGGCCAAACAATCACAGGAAGAAGGAAAGACAAGGAAACATCTGATGAACAACAAAGAGAGGGTAAGCTGCAGGCTAAGACTGAGGCTTTAACAAAACTGCTACAAGAAAAGGAGCACAGGCAGTGGGAAGAAGAAGAGAGAAAAGCATGGTTTCATGACCGAGAAGAGGACATCACTTCAGAAGCTTGGCATGACAGGGAGGCCACCAGGGCCATCAAAGATGGAGAGATAGATTAGTTGCTCAAAGGATGAGAAATACTTTCAGTAGGGGGTGATGATGAGCCCCAAAAATGGATAATTATATGGGCTCATTCAACCTCCTCATTCAACTTAATCCACCATTCTCATTAGTTTATTGCATGTTTTTTTATTATATTTATGCTAATAGAGTGAATTGGGTTAGTCATTATGCCAACAAGTCTAATGTGTGCTTTGCGTAGTCTTTTTGGTCAATTTCGAGACAAAATCAAAGGTTTAAATGAGCACTTGGCAGCCAAATTCGTGGAGAGGATTTTTAGGAAGGTGTCCCCTTCATTTATGGGCCCTTACCTCGAATTCTCCACCATCAGTTCGGAGTTCAAGGGCCACAAAATCAATTATCACAAGGGCAGCCAAGCAAGTCAAGTAGGACTGTTGTTAACTGCAAGTTTTGGGCAGTCGAGTCCCTAAAGTTTAGTAGGACTGTTGGGTTCCTCAATTTGTATAAATAAGAAGGCTTAGGGCCTCATTTTGGTTAGCCAGTAGTTAATCACTTTGTAGGCAGAAGTTAGCTAGTTTGTAGTTCGATTTTAGTCATTTTTTAGGCAGTAGTTTAGCTCTGCATTTCAGCACATTTTCAAGTTTTCCTTGTGGACACTTTTTGATGTAACTACTATTCCTTGAGAAATAAAGATGAATCCAGCTTTGCACCAGCTCTAATCTCTCTTAGGAGGCTGTAGCTCTTGGAGTTGGGCCCATGTCAAGTGCTCAGTACTTCTTTTGTTTACTTTCATGTGTTTTTGCTGCATTCTTAGAATAAAATCTGCTATTTAAATTTAAATTTTGGTTTGTTATTTAGGTTGCTTTTTATGGTTAAAGTAGCTTTTCATGTTCAGATTTAGTTGATAGATTAGTAATAGGGGATATATTTAGAAAAGAGCCATCAAGCACCTCTAATATAACCTCTCCCTCACTGGGATCATGAGCTGGGACAAAGGTGACATTGCTGCCAACAAAAATGTTGTTTTGCTTTGTCATGCAATTCTTAGTGTTGGAATCCTCTTTTGCAGATGCTTTAGTTGATGATTTCTTAGTTACATAAGTTATTTCACGCATTTCATTTTGAATAAACTGCTGTTCATTTCCTTTTGCTGTTACTTAGGTCAGAATAGAGTAAAGTAACTAGGTCATAGGTTTTATAAGTGTTTGTTTGTTTAGTTTGAAAAACCACTTGTAGAGTACCTGTTACCCTTCCTTACTTGCACATAATCCATCCAACATACCTGTTTCATCCTTCACTTAGAACCCTTACCTAGCATTTGCTTCGTTCGCTTACTTTTCCATGATTCTCATCTTCTTGTGCAACATTGTTTCTTCCCTCCTTGAACAAATCTAACCATCTGCGCCACTCCTCAACTCCATCCTCCAAGTCTTGAACTCCCCTACACCCCTATTTCACCTCTATACTCATTCCTCCACTTTTTCCCTCTATCCATGCTCCAAAATCCCATTTCTGAACATCCTGTAGAAAATCACAGAACATCTTGTAGAAATTCCAGAACATCCTGTAGAACCCCTGCAGACTTCCTGTAGAAACTCACGAATGAGGTTTCTTGATAGCCAAACCTTTTCAAGCTCTCTAGAAGGGTGTTAGGGACCCCTTAGGCCCTCTTCGAACCTTCCCAACCTTCTGCAAGCATTTCCTCTCGCCAATCCACCTCTGCACAGTCAAAAGCCAGTTAAAAGCACATGCATGATAGTTTTAACAATTTATTCAAAAATACAAAAAGATGTTTTTTTCAGATGTTACTATAGAAGTAGCTTAGACACAGTCATTTTACCTTCCTTGAAGTCAATGGTATCTCTTTCAGTAGCTTGAATCCTCTTTCTTGCATCAGTAGGGCTAGCTGGTAAAATTAGGATTTGCTAGGGTTTACGTTTCTTTTCAACTTTCCAGTTTCTTTTTTGCAAGTAGATTAGCCCTCTTTGAGTTAGCTTTCGTCCATTAGTTAAAAATCTTCTTCTGAGAGCTCATAGAAGTTGGCTTAAGTTCCTAGCAAACTTGTGCCAGCTGATCAAGTGACAGCCGCGGCAAGAGCTAGTACTTGTGCATACAACACCGTTGCTTCCAAGTTTGTTACGAACTACCGGGTTGATAAAATTAAAGAAGGGAGTCCCAGGAGTTGCAGCATTATTGCTGCAATACTGGGGCCCACTAGGCTCCCCAACCTTTGTTAACTCAAGTCCCCTTCTGAGTGTTTAACAATCATTTGTTAATGCTTTCAGGGAAGAATTCCACCTATTTAGTAATAGAAGGGAAATCGATGCTTTAAATTCTTCAAAAACATTCATTCTCTGTTTACACAGAGAACGCTGTAAAGCATGGGAAAATTCGCATAAAGAACTATTCATTGGACTTGAAACATTCATAAATGTGCTTTATTTTCCTATTAGGTCCACCTATAGGTCGCTATCATAAGTGGCAATGGCTCTAAGGCTTTCCCCTTTGTATTTTGTAAATATATAAAAACATGGAAAATATCGCAAAAACCCGTGGAAATGGATTTGGTCTGGATATGAAATATTATGTATTTATATTTTGGAACCCTTTCAGGTCTAGTTCCGATCGTAGTCGCAAGTCGCATGGCCCGGGGTCCTTCCCCTTTGGGATCGCTAATAGTGATCCACCGATATCGGCGACCGTAGTCGTAAGTCGTATCCGCCCAGGGTCCATTCAACATTCAATGGAATGTTGCAATGCGATATCGCGGCAATCACATGTTGCAATCACTTGAGGCCTAAAAGTCTCGTCCACTCAGCTGGCTTTTCTTCGATGCAATAGGGCAGAGATCACAATCACATATTGCTTGCGCTTTAGGCTTGCTGTCCTATATATATATATATATATATATATATATATATATATTTATATTATATATATATATATATATATATATATATAACAAGCCCCTGTTCCACACCGTCGACTGGTCCACTACCTTATTAAGCTTTGCCTGTAAAAGCGTTTATCTTCATGATCCTCCCTTTGGCTATTTGCTATGCGATAAAGCGGTAATCACATATCGCAATGCTTTAAGGCCTATGGTTAGGTCCTTCCATTTGGAACATTTGCGATGCAATATTTCCTCTTTTACCAATCAAACAGGGCCACGTGGCCCAATCCCGGCCTACCATGTGTTAGTTGTGGATTGGCTCGTGAGCCTATACTAAAAGTCAAAGTTTTCAATATAGTTCAAAATTCAATGAAATTGCTCTTTTTCTAAGGACATTGGGTAATTTTTATTTTATAATAACTCCTTCATCTCGAGTCCATTTTGGTCTGTTCAAATTGCATTAGATTCAAAATGAAGATATCTCTGCAATGAGACTATTTCTAAGAGTAGCTTGCGAATTTCATTTTTCTCTGATTTATAAAGGATTTGTGCCATTTGGCACCTTTTACCTCTTGCATGAAGTCTTTTACACTTAGAGGTTTATTCAGGATCCATTTTTGAATCAGTACCTATCACCATTATTTATACATCCATGAGCCAGAGAATGAACTATGATCTCCACCGGCTATCAATTACCTAACCAACTAATACTGAACTCGTCATCATATGAACACGGTTTATCATCACATGAACAGTCACCGAAGATGTCATGACTAATACTCTAACACCTCCCCTTAATCACGACCTAGACTCTAACGTGCCTCTTGGTCTTTGTCTCAACTAAGGCTTACAACAGTACATAAAAAATTTGATAACAGGTCTTTCCTTTTTCATTTTTGCTAAAGTATAATGATGCAACCTTTTCTTGAATGAGATCTCTTATTCGACAGCCCGAGAGTGCTCAATATGGCTCCACCTAATAGAGATGGTGCACTCCTCCAATCAAGCTTCAAATCATGACATAGACTCTTCTTTACGGATAACTGGGTGCGCTATCAACAACGATCAAAGATACATACTTCACCAAAGGTGAAAATTCACACATACCTTCACGCTTGGCACAATGTTCTCAAGCTTCAACTCCACTTTGACAACAACTCCACATAGTGGCGGGCCACTTTATGCTAGCACAACGTGGCCACACCAATGCAGATCGCAAGAACAACTAAAGCCAGGATTAGATCCCTCAATTCACATAAACAACACATAGAAAACATAGGTCTGCTCTCACTATTGAGCAGCTCTCCCTCATCTTTACTCTATAGTAGACTGTCGTCTTCTCATGTACATGTCAAATGTGCTTCTTTGATCAATGAATAAGAGGGGCTCTCCAATCCACACACCGTTCTCAACATCCAGGCCAGAGATGACTCCTCAGTATGCTTGACACTAGTCTTCACACGAACATTTAAAAATAGGGACAAACTTCCCATAATCGTACATTGGTTCAAGCGTCGATTGAGATTTCAATACGCCAAAGGTTCAAGCGTCGATTGAGATTTCAATACCCGATAGGGCTGCAGAACTGTAGCCTTTACTGCCAGAACACTTGATCTGAATTGGAGTAGATGAGTAATGTTGCGCTAATTCCCCTCATCATAATATAAAAATGTGCTTGATGTTTGAATCCAAAATATCAAGTAACAAAATGAATTTTATGTGTTTTTACTTAAGTTAGTTTCATGAAGAAAACATAAAACATGAAATCAAAACACTAAATGGAAGCATGCATCAAAACAATAATACACTAGCCATTGATAAAGGAGTTCACCCCTCCTGGGCTACATCTTCTTGGATCAACTCTAAAGGCATGACCTCGTCTCATTATGCTCAAAATTATTTAATGGTAAAGAGACTTACATAAATGTGCTGACAAAAAGAGTGACTAGTTTCCCCTTCAAGGAAGCATTCTTCTGTAAATAATTCTCACTCTAAACATATGAAAACCTACAGTTAGTCATGAAAAAAATCAGCAAGCTAAGGGCTCTCAAATAAAGGCCTCATACTCCAACTACGAAGAGCATAAATAAGTACAAAAATCCACTTGTACTACTTAAACAACTCTCTTTCTCGATACACATATAGAGCAAAGAAGAAATAAAGCTACAACACTGCTGCAATGCCTGGTGCAGAAAGCACATGGAGGCTAGAAGACCCCTGCAAGGTCATCTCCATCTTCAAACTCCTACATAAACTGAATCAACACTCTAGTTGACCAAGGAACCCATAGGCTTCACTTTACAAAAACCCTATTCAAAAAATTATTACGATTTGCAATGGGGGGACTTTCAAACCCAATATTGTTATACATTGTATTTTATAACCCCAACGGGTCCACTGCTTTCGCAGAGTATGGACATTGATATCCAATGAGTTAAAGTTCCGATTACAATAGGGCTGTTAGATGCGACGTTTTATGCATTGAGATTTATAATCCTGGTGGGTCTGTGTTATTGTAGAATGCAAGATTGGTTTATACACCAAAGTTTCAAGCGTTGATTGTGACTGTGATATCTGACAGGGTTGTGGAACCGTAGCCTTAACTGCTAGACCACCACTCCGCATGTGACCACTTGACCCTTAACTGTGAGATAGGCAGGAATGATGGCGGAACTGCCAATTCCAGCGGAACTTCCAGTTTTAAATGTGGAAATTGAATTTAACCGGTAGTAAGCCAGATTTGGAGGAGAAAAATATGGAGGATCAGGAAGAAGTCATAACTAGGGAAATTTGCGACCAAATGAGCCGAAAAAAGAGACTAGATTTCCATTTTTGGGCATTCTGAACCCATTGGAGCAAGTTTCAGGATCAAAGGAACACTTATGGATATTATTATTGTAAATTGAAGCCTACAGGTGCCCTATTCAACCAGAGAAGAGGATTTCTGTTACACAAAAACCCTCAGGTGTTAGTAAACATTCCAAACCAGTAACTAGGATCCCCAAGGTCGAAATTACAGACTCCATAGAGGTGTAGTGATTCTTCCAACACCCCCCTCAAAAGAAACTCATGGGAATCGAACCTGGGTCCAGGCTCCGATACCATGTAGGAATTTATAGGGTAATTTCCTCAGATAGAACACCAAAGGACACTGCCCACAAACAGATCACAGATCAATATACCAATATTGTTGACATGGTTAAAACCCTCAAAGAGGGAAATAATCCACAGCCTGAGCCAACACATCCACTTCAGGCAATTTATTAATAAAAGAATGAAAATTTACATAAGCTTCTCTCATGAACGGTTACCCTACAAAGGACCCTCCATGCTCTTTAAATATAGAGCATGGACCAATCAGGTGTTAAGCCACAAATCAAGTGTCGGTAATGTCGAGGAGAGAATGAACCATTGGATTACTACATATCGTGACCGTCGGATTGTAAGTTACAAAAGCACATAGTAAAGAAGCACACTTTACCTAACTCTACACTAGACCAATTTATATTTAACTATTTCCTATGTGTCAGAATATTTGAATAGAGTGTTGATTTAGTTTATGGAGGAGTTTGAAGATGGAGATGACCTTGTAGGTGTCTTCCAACCTCCATGTGATTTTTGTCGTAACCATTGTAGTAGTGTTGTTGCTTTATTTCTTCTTTGATCTATATGTGTATGGAGAAAGAGACTTGTTTAAGTACTTCAAGTGGATTGTTGTACTTGTTTATGCTCTTGGTAATTGGAGTATGGGGTCTTGATTTGAGACCCATTAGCTTATTAATTTTTCATGACTAACTATATGTTGTCATATGTTGAGAGTGAGAATTCTTTACAGAAGAATGTTTCCTTGAAGGAGAAACTAGCCTTTCTTTTTGTCAACACATTTATGTACTCTTTACCATTGAATAATTTTGAGCATAATGAGAAGGGGTCACGCATTTAGAGCTGATCCAAGGAGATGTAGCCCATGAGGGTGAACTCCTTTATCAATGGCTAGTGTATTATTTTTTTGATGCATGCTTCCATTCAATGTTTTGGTTTCATGTTTTAGGTTTTCCTCATGAAACTAACTTAAATAGAAAAACATAAAAATTCATGCTTTTACTTGTTATTTTGGAGTCAAACCTCAAGTACGTTTTTAGATTCTGATGAGGGGAATTAGCACAACATTACTAATCTACCACAATTCAGTTAAAGTTGGTATCAGAGCTATGGTTTTCTTTGTGTAAGGAGGAATTGACTTTTGTTTGCAGGTGAATGTGTTTTGACGCTCATTGAGGAGACGATTTTGGAAAGGAGAAGAATAATGTTACAATCTCTACCACCAAGTTCTACCTCAAATTGCAGTAGAAGCTTCAAGAAAATCATGTCCCAAGGAGGAGAGCCTGCAAGAATGTTAAAGGATGTGAAGGCTTTTAGAAATACTTTCTTAAACATGGCGGAAATGGTCAAAGTCCTCTATGAGGAGAGGAATTCCAAATTTCAAGGTGAAAGTTGTAGACCTCCAAGAGGAGAATGTTCTCGAAGGGAAGAAGGTAACAAGCATGGTGATAAACTTCCATCTTCTCCACAATCTTCATGTTTTTATACAACTATTTTTCAAGATGCTAGTGTATTAGTCCATCCGAGAAGATAGGTGGACAAATACTGAAGAATCGGCCCCTGAAAAAGCTCTGTTGAAATGTGATTTATTGCATATCAAAATCCCAGAAAATGATTGTGATTTGCGATATGGTTCCAGCAGTGATCGCTAAGAGCGAAATGAGATGAGATCTGATTGCAATAAGTCCCATAAGTAATATGCTTTCATAGTTGTAATTTATAACTCGTCGGGTCCGCTAGATTGACGATCTAGTTTCTGAACGAGTGCAGATGTCCATCTCTCCACTGATAGCTGATTCTAATTTGTAGTTACCAATGGAAACCTGCCACTTGGAACCTCCTAATTTGTTAGGACTTTTCCCATATCATCATGTCAACCCTCAACTTTGACTTTCTCTAACTTCTGCATATGAGCTCAGATTTGAGTGCCATTTACACTGTTGGATTCATAATGATGAGCTCTTCGATCTGAAGGTAAGTTTATCAAGATTCTGACACTTCAAATTTTTGACAAATTTTGAGTTCCTCATCACTCTTCCCCACTAAAAAACTTTTGATCTCCAAAAGTTTAAATAATCTACATTTTCTCTGTACTTTGTCTACACCGCAAGTGTCCTACAAGCCATCCTTCTTTCTCCTTCACCTTTGTTCTTTAGAGCCATAAGCGATGCACTGACACTTTCCCATGTCAATTTGGTTATCTAGAAAAACATCCTTCCCAAGAAGAATATGAAGAATATGAGAACCTTGGAATTTCTTATTTGCAAAATCCTTATCAAGGATAATATCTTAAAAGACTTATCCAAATGAACCCAAACAAGATTCAGATAGTGAATAATTGCATAACTTGAGTGCTACACACATTTGGAACATACTAAATGTGTTACAACTACTCATACAACAATTTTAAAATGCCTTTTTTTTCACAAAATGGAATAAACTTGACTCCCAAATTTTCCATTCAAATTGACTATCAACAAGCCAAAATAACATTGTAATTTCTTAAAGAAAACATTGTTGCATATAAGTGATTTATTTATCAACATCACTTTTACAAATTACCCAACTATGGGGATATGCAACTAATGCAAAACAGAAACTTACATACTTCAGCTCGACAAATAGTCCTTCAATTTCTTACCCAACCAGGTAAATGAACAATATATTTTAAGTTTCTCTTCTTCTGAAGCTACTTCAGGGACGGTCGCATCTTACGCCACTTTTTATTCTTCTTCAGCTTTATTATCTCTCTTTGGAGACGTTTTGCACTGCAAGTCCTCCTTACGCTTGAGGAACCAAGCTGGAACCATTTCTTGATGAAACTCCCAACAACTTGCCTCCTCATGTCCTTTCTTACGGCAAAAGGAAGACGATATCCATGAATTGTCACTAAAATACCTCTCTTATTTTGCAACATAGCCTAAGCCTTCATATTTAGGCCTTTCCTTGGCCACAATTGGATTTCTAATGCCTTCTTGGTTTATACCAAGGCCTCCTCCCCTGTAACCCATCTTGGTCAAGAGCTTCGATCCATTGCCTTTACTGTTTTTTTCAAAGGCCGCAAATGAATTTACATCAATACTTTCACATAAGGGAGAAGCATGTAAATTCTTACCACTTTCTTCATCTTTCGATTGATACATGAAAATTCTTTTAAATTCCCTTTTGATTCGAGATGTGTTATCTTGGACTTTATGGATCTCTTCTTTCATCTCCTTGGATTTGGGTGTTGATAGAACCTCATCATCCACTTTATGTGCATTGGCTTCTTAACTACTGGAGATTTCGACACAACTGCCAGTTTTAGTTGCAGATTGAATTTAACTGGTAGTAAGCCAGATTTGGAGGAGAAAATTGTGGAGAGATTCGTAGAAGTTATGACTAAAGCAATTTTGACTAATGGACTTGCAAAAGAGGCTATATTTCCATTTTTAGGCATTCTGAACCCATTGGAACAAGTTTCGATATCAAAGGAGCACTTCTGGAATGGATTTTTGTAAGTGAAGCCTATGGGTGCCCTTGTCAACTAGAGTGTTCATTTATTTTATGCAGGAGTTTGAAGATAGAGATGTCCTTGCAAAGGCCTTCCAGCCTCCATGTTCTTTCTGCAACAGCCATTGCAACAATGTTGTAGCTTTATTTATTCTTTTCTTTATATGTGTATTGAGAAAGAGACTTGTTTAAGTACTTCAAGTGGATTGTTGTACTTGTTTATGCTCTTGGGAGTTGGAGTATGGAGCCTTGATTTGAGAGACCTTAACCTGTCGATTGTTTCATGACTAACTGTGGGTTTTCATATGTTTGGAGTGAGAATTCTTTATAGAAGAATGTTTCCTTGAAAGGGAAACTAGCCACTCTTTTTGTCAGCACATTTATGTACTATTTACCATTGAATAATTTTGAGCATAATGAGAAGGGGTCATTCCTTTAGAGCTAATCCAAAGAGATGTAGCCCAGGAGGGGTGAACTCCTTTATCAATGGATGATGTATTATTTTTTTGATGCATGCTTCCATTTAGTTCTTTGGTTTCATGTTTAAAGTTTTCTTCATGAAACTAACATAAGTAAAAACACATAAAATTCATGTTGTTGCTTGCTATTTTGGAGTCAAACCTCAAGGACATTTTTATATTCTGATGAGGGGAATTAGCACAAAATTACTAACTTGCTCCAATTCAGATCAAGTTGGTATGAGAGGTATGGTTTACTTTGTGCAACGATGAATTGACTATTGTTTGTAAGTGAATGTGTTTTGAATCTCATTGACGAGAAGGTTTTGGAAAGGAGAGAAAGATTGTTACAATATCTACCACCAATTTCTACCTCAAATTATAGTAGAAGCATCAAGAAAAACTTGTCCCAAGGAGGAGAGCTTGCAAGAATGCTAGAGGATATGAAGGCTTTTAGAAAGGATTTCTTAGACATGGCAGAAATGGTCAAAGTCCTCTATGAAGAGAGGAATACCAAATTTCAAGGTGAAAGCTCTAGACCTCCAAGAGGAGAATGTTCTCCAAGGGAAGAAGGTAACAAGGATGGCGATAAACCAACATCTTCTCCATAATATTCATGTTTTTCTACAACTATTATGCAATATGTTAGTGTAGAAAGTCCCTCTGAGAAGGTAGATGGAAAAGTTTGTACCTTTTGTCCACATGATGTGGAAGATGAGTTTTTATCAACACCCAAATCCGAGGAGCTTAAGGAAGAGAGTCGAAGAGTCCAAGAGGACACATCTTGAATCAGAAGGGAATTTGAAAAAGATCTTCATGTGTCAGTTGAAAGATGAAGCAAATGGTAAGAATTTACATGCTTCTTCCTTATGTGAAAGTATTGACGTAAATTCATTTGCAGCCTTTGAAAGACACATCAAAGACATTGGATCCAAGCTCTTGACCAAGATGGGTTATAAGGGAGGAGGCCTTGGCATAAACTACCAAGGATTTAAAAATCCAATTGCAACCAAGGAGTGCCCTAAATACCAAGAATTAGGCTATGTTGCAAAACAAGAGTGGTCTTCTAGCAACAGTTCATGGATATCGTGTTCCTTTTTCCATAAGGGAGGACACGAGGAGGAAATATGTTGGGAGTTGCATCTAGAAATGGTTCCCACTTGGTTCCTCAAGTGTAAGGAGGATTCAAAGTGAAAAATGTCTCCAAAGTGAGATGTAAAATCTGGAGAAGAAGGAAAGCCAAGTTCTACTTGCCACATCATCAGTGCAATAAAATCAGAGAAATCATCAGGAAGATGTTTATGTCTACTGGATTTGAGATCAAAAGGAGAAAATCTCATGCAAGGATAAAGGCAAATAAGCCGAGAGGAGCTCAAAACAACTTCTGTACTCATTGTAATATGTGTGGGCATTAGGTCGAGAAGTGTTGGAAATTGTTTCCACAACTTCATCCTGGTAAGGGCAACCAAATCATGCAAGCACCAAAAGAGGAAGCGACAAAAGAAAAAGTGGCACAAGATGCGACCATCCCTGAAGCAGCTACAGAAGAAGAGAAATTTCAAATACAGGGTTGATTTATATGGTTGGGTAAGAAATGGATGGACTATTTGTCTAGCTAAAGTCTGTAATTTTCTATTTTGCACTAGCTGCATATCCCCATAGTTGGGTAATCTGTAAAAGTGATGTCCATAAATAAATCACTTATATGCAACAATGCTTTATTTAAGAAATTACAATGCTTGTTTGGCTTGTTGATAGTAAATTTGAATGGAAAATTTGGGAGTCAATATTATTCCATTTTGTAAAAAAAAAAAGGCATTTTAAAATTGTTGTATGAGTAGTTGCAACACATTTAGTATTTTCCAAATGTGTGTAACACTCAAGTTATACAAGTATTCAGTATGTGAAGCTTGTTTGGGTTCATTTGACAAAGACTCTTAGGATCTTATGCTTGATAATGATTTTGCAGACACGCAATTCCAATGTCATCATCTTCTTGAAATTCTTCTTGGGAAGGATGTTGTTGTGGATGGAGATAGTGACATGAATAGGTGTCAGCTCATCGCTTATGGATTCGAAGAAAAAATTGAAGGAGAAGGATGGATTACCTATAGGAAACTTAGGGTGTAGACAAAGTATAGAGAAGTTGCAGATTATTTAAACTTTTGGAGACCAAAAGTTTTTCAGTGGGGAAGAGTGATCAGGAGCTCAAAATTTGCGAAAAAATAAAAAGATCAGAATCTTGATAAACTTAGTCTAATACCAAATATCTTGTCATTCTAAATCCAACATTGTGAATGACACTCAAACCCGAGCTCATATGCAGAAGTTAGAGCAAGTAAAATTTCAGCGTTGACTGGATGACATGGCAAAGGTCCTAGCGAACAAGAAGGCGCCAAGTTGCAGGTTCCTATTGGCCCTCGTAAATCGCATATCGAAGGTGTAAAAGTACTGAAGAACTTACCACCGATGCATACCAGGTTGCGACGCAATGCAATCGGATATCACATAATGTTTAGAATCAACCCCCGATGAATCCCAGTTGCGATGCGATTTATCACATACCACAATTGCATAAAATTATTGCAATTTGCGATATGGTTCTGGCAGTGATCGCTGATAGCAGAATGCGATGAATTCCGATTGTGATAATTCCCAAACGCAATATTTTTTCAAATTTATAATTTATAACTTTTTAGGTCCACTAGATCGACTACCTAGTTTTTAAAGGAGTGTTGACGTCCATCTCTCCACCGATAATCGATTGTGATTTATGATGGGGGGACTTTTGAACCTGATATTGTTATATGCTATAATTTAGAACCACGACGGGTCTGCTACTATCCTAAATTATGGACTTTGATATCCGCCATGGGAAAGTGTCGATTGTGATAGGACTTTCAGACGCGATGTTTTATGCATTGAGATTTATAATCCTGGTGGGTTCGTGTTATCGCAAGATGCAAGATGGGTTGATACACCGAAGCTTCAGGCGTCGGTTGCAATTGCAATATCCATCAGGGCTACGGAACCGTATCCTTAACCGTCGGACCACCACTCTACATGTGACCACTCGGCTCTTAACTGCGAGATAGGCTGGAATGATGGCAGAACTGTTGATTTAGGTGGAACTGCCAATTTTAATTGCGGATTGAATTTTACTGGCAATAATCCAATTTGGAGGAGAAAAGTTTTGAGAGACTGTCAAAAGTCATAACTAAGGCAATTTTCAACGAAATGAGTTGCAAAAAGAGGCTAGATTTGCATTTTTGGGCATTCCAAACCCATTGGAATAGGTTTTAGGATCAAATGGGCACTTCTGGATAAGTCTTTTGTAAAGTAAAGCCTATGGGTGCGTTGGTCAACCAAAGTGTTCATTTAGTTTATGCAGGTGTTTTATGGATGGAGATGACCTTGAGGGGTCTTCGAGCCTCCATGTGTTTTATACAGTAGCCATTGCAGAAGTGTTGTAGCTTTATTTCTTCTTTTCTCTATATGTGTATGGAGAAAGAGACTTGTTTAAGTACTTCAAGTGGATTGTTCTACTTTTTTATGCTTTTGGTAGTTAGAGTATGGGGTCCTGATTTGAGAGCCCTTAGCTTGTTTATTGTTTGATGACTAACTGTAGGTTGTCATATGTTTAGAGTGAGCATTCTTTATAGAAGTATGTTTCCTTGAAGGGGAAAATAGCCACTCTTTTTTCCAGCACATTTATGTACTTTTTATCATTGAATAATTTTGAGCACAATGACAAGGGTTCATGCCTTTAGAGTTGATCCAAGGAGCTGTAGCGCAGGATGGGTGAAATCCTTTATCAATGGTTGGTGTATTATTTTTCTGAAGCATGCTTCCATTCAGTGTTTTGGTTTCATGCTTTAAGTTTCTTCATGAAACTAACTTAAGTAAAAACAGATAAAATTCATGCTATTACTTTCTATTTTGGAGTCAAACCTCAAGCAGGTTTTTATATTTCGATGAGGAGAATTACCACACCATTACTAATTTTCTCCAATTCAAATCAACAACAAACTCAAAATCTAAGGAATGGCTCTTCAAAGGCTCTTCACACATTAATCCCTCAATTCTTCACACCGCCGAGCCCACAACCTCCTCAAACCCTTTATTTTAATATGCCTACAAACTTCCTCACATAGCTCTGCATGTAGATGGATCTCCATGTTTAATAACTCCATTTTTACACAGTCTAATCCAAATGGAAACATTAATGGCACGGGTATTTTGCAGCTTCACCTTCAACTCAACACATCTCCGACACCTCCATGGAGCTCACACATACAGTATCACGTGCTACAGACTCATGAACAATGAATGCTCTCTTCCAGGAGCAAAGATTTTCCCTCTGAAACACGCCAAACTTGGCCATCAAACAACTAAAACACTCCTCAACACAGCCAAAACACTAATCAAAAACCTTGACAGCTTAACAAATCCATGCTCCACCATGTATCCAAGTTCTAGGATACATGATTCCTATAGTTCACATGCTCGCTACTCTGCCACACTTGGCATCTTAGTACAAACACTTGACTCTCCAATTACATGATAAACTCAACTCACTTCACCATCATAGTGATATCTCCACACACGGAGTCACCTTTTTCAAGCTTCATGATCCCAAAGAAATTAAATTACCAGTGTACAGTCACACAGCACCTCTTGATTTGGGTCACAAGGGTTGACTCTAGTACAATGAGCTACACTCCTAATAGAATAGTGCCCTCACAACCTGAATGTGGTTTGCGGCTCTGAACGGATCTCCCCACTGATATGCACTCTCTAATAGCTCATAGGTTAAACAAATACATTCATGGAAAGAAATATACTAACTTAGAGTCATCCAAACATAGCTCCTTTGGCACTACACTTCTTTCCTTCACACAACCCTTCTGAAAAATGACGAGGTAGGTGTTTGATCAACTTTGAGATGCCTCTTCCTCACAGGGCTCAACACACAACAAATCAAGAGTACCACTCAGTCTTGACACCACCAAGCCCAACCCTCGCTCTAAGCTCACACACTCCTAGGCTCACCCTTATGCCCTCTTCCAAACAACAGTGGACCACACACAACTCCACAGGCTTTGGCAGTGAGTCTCACCACACAAGGCAGCCTCTCAACTACTCAACAACTCACAACTCACCTGACCTTAGAATTTGAAGATTCACAAAATAAGGTTGTTTATTTCAGTGTCTATCACCATTATTTATACAATAATGAGCCAAAAAATCAACAATAATGTCAAGAGTATCACAGGGAAGACATGAAATGACAAGCCAACACAAGAGGAGCTCATAGGTGCAGATCACCAAGAGCTACCTCAAACAAAATGCCACACATGCTTCACATTAATCTTCAATATTTAATAGATACAATTTGTTAGGGACAACAAATCATATCCCTGAAGAATAGGAACTAAATAACTATACAAAGGAAAATCACAACTACGTAACAATAAGAGCCTATTCTCCATTAATTCTAACACTCCCTTTTAATGGAGAAAGGGTTCCTAAAAACACCCAATCCCTAAACAACTCAAAATTCAATCTTCCTAGAGGCTTAGTAAATATATCAGCCATGTTATGACAATAATTACGATATTCAAAACAAATCTCTTTGGACTACACCTTTTCTCTAATAAATGAAATTGAGTGTCTATATGCTTAGTGTTTTTATGAAACATAGGACTGTAAGCTAGTTTGATGGAACTTTGATTATTGCAATTGAGAATCGTAGCTACTGTCTGTTGTTCTCTTGCATATTGGAGAATTCTACGCAACCAAACTTCCTCACATGATGTCGCACACATAGCTTGATATTCTCCTTCTACTGAGGATAAGGCTACAATATGATGCTTCTTGCAACACCAAGAGATGACCCCAGACACAATGTTAAAGGCGTAGCCTGTAATTGATTTTCTATCATCTAAATTTCCCGCCCAATTAGAGTCTGTATATCCTGTCAAGCTAACATCAAATGAGTCAGAATACGAAATACCAAAGTCTGAAGTTCCTTGCAGATACCATAGAACTCCCACTGCAAGCCAATGGTTCTCATGAGGTTGAGTCATGAACTGACTCAAAACACTCATTGCATATGCTAGACCTGGTCTCGTTGTAATAAAATAGATAAGACTACCAACCAACTATCTGTACAATGTTGCATTTGGATATTTCGAACCATCATTCACCTGAATTTTGTTGTTCTGTTGTAAAGGCACAAATGCATCCTTTCACTTATCCATTTTGAATTTAGTCAGCAAAATCTTAGCATACTTACCCTAGGACAAGAAATTTTGACTCGAGTCTCTCCAAACTTCTAGACCCAAACAGTAATGCATTTCTCCAAGGACTTCATCTCAAATTTCTGTGATAATTGTTGCTTGATTTCTTCAATGAGATTGTCTGCACTTCCTATCATGATCAGATCATATACATATAAAGAAATCAACACTATCTTCCCTTCATCGTTAAACACAATATACAAATTAGGATCATTTTAGTCCATTTATAACCATGCATGAGGAAAAATGGATCAATTTTGTCGTACTAGGATCTAGGAACCTGTTTTAAACCATATAAAGATTTCTTTAGTCTACAAAATAAATTCTCTTCTCCATTCTTAACAAACCCCTCAGGGTGCACTAAGTATACTTCTTCATTTAAATCACCATTTAAGAAAGCAAATTTAACATCTAATATATGTATATTCCAATGATGATTAGTGGCTAAAGCAATAATCATTCTAATAGTATTTAATTTTGCAACAAGGGCAAATGTTTCCTCAAAGTCAATACCTTCTTTCTCGAAATACCCCTTTGCAACCAACCTTGATTTATGCTTATCAATAGACCCATTTGCTTTAAATTTCAATGTAAATAACCATCTGCACCCTATGGGTTGTTTACCATGAGGAATATTTACTAGATCCCAAGTATTATTCTTAATAATAGATTCATATTCCTTGTTCATTGCTTCCTTCCATTCAAAACTCTTACTAGCTTCATGAAAATTAGAAGTTTTTGCAATGTTTAACATACCAGTCTTGAGTGCACAATCCCTAAACCGAGATGGTAATTGTTTCGGCCTGCTAGATCTCCTGAGTGGTGGGGTATCAACCATTCTGCTTTGTTCTTCTCTTTGTGGATTGAACTCAATTTCCTCCTCTTTATCTTGCTGCTATTGTTGTTGTATCCGATCCGTGTTGCAACATCCTCATCTAAAAGTAATGGTACATGACATACCTCATTATCTTGAATAGGATTTCGATCAACAATCAGTTCATGTAATACTACCTCTCTACTAACAAACACCTTGTGAGTAGAAGGATCAAACAATTTGTAAGCCTTATACTCACTGGAGTATCAAATGAAGGTACATTTAATGGCCTTTGAATCTAACTTCTTCTTGTTTTCTTTGGGAACATGCGCAAAAGCTTTACAACCAAATACTCTGAGATGACTTACTGTAGGCTTGAAGCCAAACAATGCTTCAAAAGGATTTTTATAATCAAGAATTTTAGTGGGACTCCTATTCTTCAAATATACTGCAATATTGACAGCTTCTGCCCAAAACCATTAGTTAGGTTCTTACCTATCAACATACTGCGAGCACACTCCACCAGTGTTTTGTTTTTCCTCTCAGCTACTCCATTCTGTTGAGGAGTGTAAGGTGTTGTAAGCTACTACTTTATCCCATGCTCTTTGCAGTATTTGATGAAATCCCCTTTCTTGAATTCTCCACCTTGATCTGATCAAAGAAACCTGATGAACTTTCCTGTCTGCTTTTCGATCATGTTCTTGAACTGCTTGAATTACTCAAAGGCATGACTCTTCAGTCTAAGAAAATACACCCATGTGAATCTTGTACAATCATCAACAAATATTAGAAAATAGTAGGCCCTACCTAACGATCTTGTTTGCATAGGCCCACATAAATCAGTGTGTACAAGTTCGAGTGTATCCCTATGTTTCTTATCTTTAACAACAAGAAATTCATCTCTACGTTGTTTACCGAATGCACGTGCTTCACAATCAATATGCAGCTTTTTCAAAACATGAAGACCATTCATTGTACCTTTGTTCTGCAACAGAAGAAGATCATTGAAATTGATGTGCCCAAGTCGCTGATGCCACAAGTTTTTAGTAGACTTATCCGATGACATCATTGCTTGCGGTGGTTTACTCTTTACATCTAGTTTGTAGAATCCTCCTATATGAACAGCTATAGCAATAAGCTTCATCTGGTCCAACAAGTTTTTAATGATACAATAAGATTTAAAAAATTCTACCTTGAGATCCTGATTTGTAATCTTTGATACAGAAATTAGGTTCTTCTTAATACCAAGTACATACCACCCATAAGATATATTCCTGATGTTTCCATCAGGCAGAGTGACAAGGACATCTCCATGTCCCTTGATCTCATACCCTTTATTATCTCCAAGATATACTTTTACTCCAGCGTTGGATTCTCTAAAATTTCTAAACCATTGCTTTTTACCTGTCATATGTGAGGAGGCTCAAGAATCTACGAACCAAATATCTGATTCATCCTCCTTAGTGGCTAGTGCAGTTTCAGCCATAAATAATCTGACATCCTGGTTTTGATCTGCATCAGCTAGATGACCTGCATGTCTTCTGTACTTGTACCTCTCCCCATCTTCTTTTCCTTATGGAAAAATTTAGCAATATGGCCTATCTTACCATAATAAAAACATTTAAAAGTAGAGTCATGTTTATGTGAGGTCATACCTATTGGTGTCCTTTCTCATGACCCGTTGCCTTTCGTCTAATAAACCACTAATTTCCCTTTCGTCCTGAACTTGGTCATCAGTGCAAGATCTGGATTTTGAGGTTTCAGGGACAACCTCTTTTTTTCTTCTTGTAGCAAAATCCTAGTAAGCTCTTCAAAGCCTAGAGGTTTTTCTCTTGCATTAAATCCTGTTATAAACATTTGATAATCATATTTCATGCCATTCATGGTAATCGTCACCAGATCATCATTTGCCACAGTTTGACCGATATCAATTAGTTTATCTTTAACCTCCTTTATCTGGGAGATGAATGAAGAAACAGAATCATTCTCCTCCATCTTGATGGAGAGAATCTTCTTCCTGAGGTACAAAGTTCAACTAGTGTTCTTGATCTCATACATTTCTTTGATAATCATCAATATATTATTCGCCATATTTCACTCCCGAATGTGAGGGATGATGCAATATTTAACTGATAACTTGAGGAGAACCTTTGCCTTCATCTCCTTTTTCTCCCAGACTTGAACTGTTGCATTTGGTCCACTAGTTGTAGTAGTCGACTTGACCAAATCACCGGTGGAAATTCCATAGTCATTCTGTCCCTCAAGCAAAGTCTGGAGCTTAAACTTCCAATCAGTGTAATTGGAACCATCAAGCTTATTACTCTCATTGAGATAAGCTTCTGCAATTTGATTATGCTACCTTAGATCCCCTTTTAAAAGGCACCATGATCAGTGTGATTTTCCTTTAAAAAAAAAATCCTCCCTTAGATCAAATAATAATTCCTTAAAATAATGCAGAGCCCTTCAATTAAAGGAACTCCAAAATTATTAATTAAAGATTTGAAGAAAAAACTTTCATTAAAAAACCTTAATTATCTGAGCGATAATTATTTAAACTTCTTGTTGCAAGGGGCCACCTCAACATATATTAAAAAAATGGTAGATCACTTTAATTCTATGCAGGTTCACCAGATGGATGAGGATCTCATTCTCACGCCCTCTCACCAGCAATGAAAATTTAGTTCTCACTCTACAGCCTTTGGCTATTTAACACCCACGACAGTTTTCATGCAGCTACTTCGGCATAGCAGCAGAGGGAGCAATGTCAATTTATAACAAACCTCAATCAGTTGGACCTTCACCATGGGCCACGAGCTAGTTACTTGGCTATCCTTGATCTTCTATGCAGCGATCTCCCAGGATAATACACCACCTACCTTGGGCCTCCCTCTTTCGGCAACACCACACTCTTTGGTTTTTCCCTCTGTTGTGCGGCCTCAATCGATGCCTCCAAGGTTCGATGCTGCCACAGCCACCTAACTCCTCATCGATCCCATCGCTGCACACATCCATGATATTTAATCCATCGATCTCAGTTTGGTTTCCTCCGTGTTGGCTAACAGTTTCATCCTCCTCTACTTTTTCAGCCTTCTCAAGTTTCCTCGACACCCAACACTAGCGGATTTCCAATCTTCGAGCGACTAATCTCCTCGTAGACTGCACGCTTCTCCGATCAACACAATAGAAAAAATGGCATGAACGTCTCCTCCTTACAGACGGAAGAGAAACAAACCAAACGCAATGTTTTTCTTCACATAAACCATAGACTTTGGGCCTGATTCGCTGCCCACCAGACGAAAAAATAATGCACAACTGTTTTTCTTTATCCTTGACCTCAGGGTGTCACATTTATCCAGCACATAGTCGCAAAGATCTACCCAAAACTCGCGTCGAACTCGAGAAATGAATTCCACATGAAGTGTTCCTCTGCGACCATCACATTTATCCACCCAAACCTTGCAACGAATTTTCTTTAGTCGTCCCCTTCACTTAGCATACAAGATTAACGGCCCTGCGGTTTCGATACCATGTCAAGAGTAGCATAGGAAGACATGAAATGACAAACCAACAAAAGAGGAGCTCACAGGTGCAGATCACCAGGAGCTACCTCAAGAGAAACACCACAAGGGCTTCACATTATTCTTCAATATTAAATAGATACAATTTGTTAGGAACAAAAAATCATATCCCTGAAGAATAGGAACTAAATAACTATAGAAAGGAAAATCACAACTACGTAACAATAAGAACCTATTCTCCATTAATTCTAACACTCCCCCTTAATGGAGAAAGGGTTATTAAACACACCTAATATGTCCTTAAACAACTCAAACTTTAGTCTTCCCAGAGGCTTAGTAAATATATCAGCCATATTATGACAAGGATTACGATATTCAACACAATTCTGTTTGGACTGCAACTTTTCCCTAACAAATGAAATTGAGTGTCTATGTGCTTAGTGTTTTTATGAAAGACGGGATTGTAAGCCAGTTTGATGGAACTTTGATTATCGCAATTGATAAACGTAGCTTCTTTCTTTTCTTCTCATGTGTCTTGGAGAAGTCTGCGCAACCAAACTGCCTCACAAGCTACTTCACACATAGCTTGATATTCTGCTTTTGTTGAGGATAAGGCTACAATATGATGCTTCTTGCTACACCAAGAGATGACCCTGGACCCAATGCTAAAGGCATAGCCTATAATTGTTCTTCTATCATCTAAATTTCCCGCCCAATCAGAGTCTGTATAACCTGTCAAGCTAACATCAAATGAGTCAGAATACAAAATATCAAAGTCTGAAGTTCCTTGCAGATACCTGAGTACTCCTTTCACTGCAAGCTAATGGTTCTCATGAGGTTGGGTCATGAACTGACTCAAAACACTCACTGCATAAGCTAGATCTGGTCTCATTGTAGGCAAATAGATAAGACTACCAACCAACTATCTGTACAATGTTGCATCTGCATATTTCGAACCATCATTCACCTGAAGTTTGTTGGTCTGCTGTAAAGGCACAAATGCAGCCTTGCACTCATCCATTTTGAATTTAGTCAGCAAACTCTTAGAATACTTACCCTGGGACAAGAAAGTTTGACTTGAATCTCTTCAAACTTCTAGACCCAAACAGTAATGCATTTCCCCAAGGTCCTTCATCTCAAATTTATGTGATAATTGCTGCTTGATTTCTTCAATGAGATTTTCTCCACTTCCTGTCATGATCAGACCATCTACATATAAAGAATTCAACACTATCTTCCCTTAATCATTAAACACAATATACAAATTAGGATCATTTTTACTCTGTTTATAACCATGCATGAGGAAAACTGAATCAATTTTGTCGTACCAGGATCTAGGAGCCTATTTTAAACCATATAAAGCTTTCTTTAGTCTACAAACTAAATGCTCTTCTCCCTTTTTAACAAATCCCTTAGGCTGCACTAAGTATACTTCTTATTTTAAATCACCATTTAAGAAAGTAGATTTAACATCTAGTTGATGTATTTTCTAATGATGCTTAATGACTAAAGCAATAATAATTCTAATAGTATTTAATTTTTCAATAGGGGAAAATGTTTCGTCAAAGTCGATACCTTCTTTCAGGGAATACCCCTTTGCAACCAACCTTCCATTATACTTATCAATAGACCTATCTGCTTTAAATTTCAACTTAAATAGCCATCTACAACCTATGGGTTGCTTACCATGAGGAAGATTTACTAGATCCCAAGTATTATTCCTAATAATAGATTCATATTCTTCCTTCATTACTTCCTTCCATTTAGAACTCTTACCAACTTCATGAAAATTATAAGGTTTTGCAATGTTTAACATATCAGTCATGAGCGCATAATCCCTATACCGAGTTGATCACTGTTTTGGCCTGCTAGATCTCTTAAGTGGTGGGGTGTCAACTATTCTTCTTTGTTCTTCTCTTTGTGGACTAAACTCAATTTCCTCCTCTTTATCTTGATGTTGTTGTTGTTGTTGCTGCTGTTGTTGTTGTAGTATTCGATCTTTATTTCGACATCTTCATCTGAAAGTAATGGTACATGCCATACTTTATTATCTTGAGCAGGATTTCCATCATCAACCTGTTCATGGAATACTGTGTCTCTACTAACAAACACCTTGTGAGTAGAAGGATCAAACAATTTGTAATCCTTATACTCACTGCAGTATCCAATGAAGGTACATTTAGTAGCATTTGAATCTAACTTCTTCCTGTTTTCTTTGGGAAAATGCACAAAAGCTTTACAACCAAATACTCTAAGATGACTTATTGTAGGCTTGAAGCCAAACAACACTTCAAAAGGAGTTTTATAATCAAAACTTTTAATGGAACTCCTATTCTTCAAACGCACTGCAGTATTGACAGCTTTTGCCCAAAAAACATTAGTTAGATTCTTTCCTTTCAACATACTGCGAGCACACTCCACCAGTGCTTTGTTTTTCCTACTCCATTCTGCTCAGGAGTGTAAGGTGTTGTAAATTGTTGTTTTATCCCATGCTCTTTGTAGTATTTGTTGAAATCCCCTTTATTGAATTCTCTGCCTTGATCTGATCGAGGAAACTTGATGAACTTTCCTGTTTGCTTTTCGATCATGCTCTTGAACTGCTTGAAATACTCAAAGGCATGACTCTTCAGTCTAAGAAAATACACCCATGTGAATCGTGTACAATCATCAACAAAAATTAGAAAATAGTAGGCCCCACCTAATGATCTTGTCTACATAGGCCCACATAAATTAGTGTGTACAAGTTCGAGTGTATCCCTCTGTTTCCAATCTTTAACAGTAGGAAATTCATATCTATGTTGTTAACGAATGCACATGCTTCACGTTCAATATGCAACTTTTTGAAAAATAGGAAGACCATTCACCGTACCTTTGTTCTGCAACAGAAGAAGATCGCTGAAATTGATGTGCACAAGTCGTTGATGCCACAAGTTTTCAGCAAACTTATCCGATGACATCAATGCTTCCAGTAGTGTACTCTTCACATCGAGTTTGTAGAGTCCTCCTATATGAACACCTATAGCAATAAGCTTCATTTAGTCCAACAAGTCTTTAATGATACAATAAGATATAAAAAATTCTACCTTGAGATCCTTATCTATAATCTTTGATACAGAAATCAGGTTCCTCTTAATACCACGTACATACCACACATCAAATATATTCTTGATGTTTCCATCAGGTAGAGTGACAACAAAATCTCCATGTTCCTTGATCTTGTACCCTCTATTATCTCCAAGGTATACTTTTACTTTAGTGTTGGATTCTCTAAAATTTCTGAACCATTGCTTTTTACCTGTCATATGTGAGGAGGCTTCTAAATCTACGAACCAAATATCTAATTCATCATCATCAATGGCTAGTGTAGTTTTAGCCATAAATAATCTGACATCATGGTTTTGATCTGCATCAGCCAGATGACCTGCATGTCTTCTCTGCTTGTACCTCTCCCCATATGCATTTTTCTTATGGAAAAATTAAGCAATATTACCTATCTTACCACAATAAAAGCATTGAGTAGCAAAGTCATGTTTATGCAAGGTCATACCTTGTGGTGTCAATTTTCGTGATGCGTTGCCTTTCCTCTCATCAATCACTACTTTCCCTTTCGGCTTGAACTTGGTCATCAATACAAGATCTGGAGTTTGAGGTTTGAGGGACAACCTCCTTTCTTCTTCTTGTAGCAAAATCCTTGTAAGCTCTTCAAAGCGAAGTTTTTCTCTTGCATTCAATTTCGTTATAAACATTTAATAATCATTAGTCATGCCACTCATGCTAATAGTCACCAGATCATCATTCACCATAGTCTAATGGATATCAATTAGTTGTTCTTTAACCGCACTCGTCATCATATAAACAGTGTTTGCCGTCAAATGAACAGTCACAAACAGTGTTTGCCGTCACATGGACACAGCGTTGTGATTAATACTATAACAATTTCTATATGTGAATTCTACCCATTAGTTTTTGTATTTTTACTGTTTGGACGAAACATAACGCAGCATGAACAGTGAAATTTCAATTTTAGATATCACGCCACGCACATATTAACTGGATATGATACTTCTGTTATTGGTACCTATGTAGTTATCTTCACCATCACCGAAGCAAAACGAAACGAATTCCACTTTTGGGACAGCGGCAGACGTAAAGAATATATCGAATATATCAATCGTTATCTGACTTACGTGGCAGTGCGAATCAAGATAAATCACTAATCTTTTAGATTATTAAAAAATAAATAAGTCAAAAAATTAAAATGATTTTACGGTTTTACACGAGTGTAACAATGCAGTATGTTACTATGTTATAAAGCTGTTAACAGTTACTCTTCTTAGTGAAAAGGTCGTGATCCTCGGAGTTTTGAAAATAGGATGAATGTCTACCTTTTCATGGACTTTTCGTTAAAGTTTTTTCTTTTCGAAATGGTGAGAGTTTTTTTTTTTCTTCTTTAGACAATGTTGAAAATCCTAAGTTTGAGTGGTTGAAGTCATAAGTTAGGGTTTTTTTTGGAAGAGAAAAAAACACACTATTCTATAGAAAACACGGATGGTTACAGAACATAGTTTCAGGAAACTTGATACATGAAAACAAGGATGGTTACAGAGCATGGTATTGGAGCGAAATTCAGTGTTGAAATTCTATCATCATTATAAGTTAAACATGTTGGATATTTATTGTTATGAATTTAACTTTTTGAAGTTTTTTTTGAAATGGTGAGTGTTTTTTTCTTTCTTTTAGAAACGTTGAAATCATAAGTTTGAGTTGTTGAAATCATAAGTTTGAATTTTTTTTTGCAAAAAAAAAACACACTATTCTATATTAATGAAAACAAGGATTCTATATTAATGAAAACAGGGATAGTTATAGAAAATAGAAAACTTGATGCATGAAAACAAGGATGGTTCCAGAGCATGGTTTTAGAGCGAAATTCAGTGTTGAAATTCCACCATGATCACGAGTTAAACATGTTGGATATTTATAGTTATCACTTTAACTTTTTTAGTTTTTTTTTTTTAAATGTTCGGAGTGTTTTTTATAAAATAATGTTTTAATAAAATATTTAATATAATAATAAGAATTTTTTATATCAATTATATGATGATAAATATGGCGATATTTTCAAATTAATTTATAATAAACATAAATATTTCGTAATAGATTTATATATTTAAGATTATAAAGAAAAAAGTCATACCAACTAAAGTATTACAATTTATTATTATTATACTATTATGGTTATTATTTATAAAAAATAAGTTAGATATATATACATATATGGAACAAGATTCTTAATCATGAAGATTTATCTAGACTTTACCATAGAAATTCTTACTTTGTAAATAGATTTTGTTACAATACTATGGGCTTATATCTTGGCTTATTACTGCCACATGGCAAAAAACCATAACTTAGGATATCATAATATCACATTTGTTCATATGACTTTTTTTTTTCAATTAGTCAGTTTAATTAAAAAGATAGAAAGAGCATAACTACTTTGGAAACAAATTTTAGAGATAATATTTAGAGATAATGACATATAACAAAAAATCACACTTTATTTTATTATATGAGACTTGTTTATAAGACTTTTTTTACAATTAATCAATTTAATTAATAAGATAAAAAGAACATAACTAATTTGGAAATATATTTTAGAGATAATTTTCAGAGATAAATAACATTTTATTACAGAGTT
>APFE031259392.1:100226-125629 GCA_000404065.3 Pinus taeda
TATTATTATATTATATTTATATTTATCTTAGATTGTAACATTTTTGGTTAATATAAATATCTAGTTGGTTATTTATATTCACTTTGTAGTTGGAAATAATTAATTCCTACTTGTCTATGGTTGTAATTCTCCATTTGAGGAGTTTGTTCCCACATAATAGGAATTTAGTTTCTCCTAGTTTAGTATGTGGTTGAGAGAATCTCTCTACCACACTAGTGTACGTCCAAGATAGAATTCCTATCTTGAGACTATTGATTGTATAAATATGTGTGTAATTTCCTCATTCATCAATAATATATAATAAATTGCTGTATGTAATTTTATCTTTGTATCAGAGCCTGTGAGGGCCTGGCCCCTCCTGGGCTTGGCCCCTCTGGGCTGAGGGAAAATAAAGAGTTTAGTATATGTTGTTTGTCCATCCATTATTTTTTGTGATCTGTTCAAGTGTTTGAACGGCTGATTGAAATTGTGTTAAGGACGCTGCTGCCCTATTTCGTTGTGTTGGCGTAAGTATCCATTGCTCCTCTGAATGAAGAGTTTCGGCAGCGAATCTTGCTTTGCAAGTAGAAATATATTCGTGTTGCATTTCTGGGCATTGTCCATATGTCCCCGATTCGAGTCCCTTGAGATCTAGACCGGTGGATTCGGTTCTTGAAAACCCTCGCAGGTTTCCACGGGGCTGCTCAGAATTCAGAGCCCAAGGATTGGGTCAAGAATTGAACCCAGAAGCAGAAGCTTTTTGGCTGTAGCTGTTGCTAAACTGGGATAGGAGGAGGTAGTATTGTTTGCAGTGGATCCGGATAGCGAGCATTTGATGCCTGAACATGTGCAACAATGTGTGGATCTCTACTTCGCTCTTCAATTGAATTCACTATCTATAATAACAACACCGTAATCCGATTTGGCATTTGCATTGTTCGTCGCATGGCAGTGGCAACGTTGTGTGGCACGTTGTTGATCAAAGGAGGCAACCACTAAATGACTGGTGCATTGTTGATTGGAAGAGGCAATCATTAATAGGGAATAGAGTTCCTCTGCAAGCTTGGATCATTGGTGTGCAACTAGAACACCTCCTAATCTATTGGCAGTTGGGCGGACTTATGTAGGGCAATTGAGAGTGAAAATCGAGGCACAAATAGATTCGGGCCTGATTTGTTGTTGTTGGAGAGAATTTGTTTGATCTGAAGTGATTTTCGGATAAGTGCCTACAAAGAAAGAGGATCTGAAGTCATTTTTGAGTGGTGTTCCGGCTTCGGGCGAGCAGACTTTGGATCGGTTTACTAACAATACCTGCCAATAGATTGGTGGTGTCATGGATCTGCATGTTTTTGAATATGAGGTGTCATGAATCTATGCCTCTGCTAAGTGCATTTGTGGTGTGACAAGGGCCGAGAGCCGAATTTTTTGTTTGGCCTCTGATCTGCATCTGCCTCTTCTTGAGAAGAAGAAGAGTCGTTTCAGCGGGTCCATGGTCAACAATGGCACATCGCAGCTAGCAATCGTGGGTGCCAATATTTGTTCTGTTGAGAGTTTAGATTATGAGATTAATGAGAATACTCTCTTTAAGCAAGATTGGAGAAGCAGGACACGGATGCAAATCTTCCAGTACATTGTTCTCAAGTGGACTTTTGCTTTTCTGATTGGCCTTACAACTGGGCTGGTTGGGTTCTTCAACAATTTAACTGTCGAAAACATTGTTGGGTTCAAGCTGGTGGTCACATCCAACTATATGTTGCATCTGATGTATGGACTATCCTTTGCTATATTTTCCTGCTCCAATTTCTTTTTACTGTCAGCTTTGCTCTGTGCTTACATTGCGCCAGCTGCTGTTGGGTCTGGTATACCTGAAGTTAAGGCTTACCTCAATGGAGTTGATGCCCCTATTATTCTGTCGCCTAGCACATTGTTTGTGAAAATATTTGGTATACATTGATTGCCTGAGGAGAGTGGCAGAACAGGGATCAGTGATGAGGTTCTAATTGTTGAATCTACGATTACCCGTGGTGCGGTGAGTGCCTACTAGAGCATAGCTGAGGATTTAAAGGATCGGGTGAGTGCCTGCTAGAGCGTAGCTCAGGGTCTCAGGAATGGCTTCGGGGCTGGCGAGAGGTCGAGCAGATTATGACTATCTCATAAAACTGTTGTTGATCGATGACAACAGTGTGGGTAAAAGTTGTCTCCTTCTCCGTTTTTCAAATGACTCTTTCACCACCAGTTTCATAACTACCATAGGGATTGACTTTAAGATTAGGACTATTGTGCTTGATGGGAAGCGTATCAAATTGCAGATTTGGGACACTGCTGGTCAAGAATGTTTTCGCACTATTACAACAGCTGCTATGGCGCAAGAGATGTAAGCACCCATGCTCAATACTATTTTTTAATTACCATTCTAAATTTTTTTTGTCTCTTGTGATTTCAGGATTATTTTTTGTTACAAAATGGATGAAGGAGTGGTTGTGAAAAGAGTCAATAGTTATCTCTTCAATGCAGTCGGTTATGTAATGGAAAACTACAAGAACAAATATTGAGAATTGAGACAGGTAATTGCCACAACAGTTGGAAGTGATACTGTGCATTATAATGAGGCATTCTTGGGAAAGCCAAATGAAGAGTATTGTGCATGGATAGTGGATTTTGAATAATGGGGTGGTGCCATTGAGCTGGCAATTTTAGCAGATTATTGTGGTTGTGAAATTGCAGCATACGATGTCCAATCATCCGGTTGTGACTTGTATCACTAGGGAAAAGGCTACACAGAATGAATCATGTTGATTTACGATGGCCTAGATAAGAGAAGAAATATGGAAACATGTTGCATGTGGCGATGGCAGGCTGTGATGGGAAGCAATATTTCGATTGCGGATCTCTAGTATTTTTTTTGGAAACCATGACATGCATCGTTTTCTGTGGTGTATCTACAAGTCATGTAGGGCGACAGGTTGGTTCAAAGCAAGTTTCTACAAGAGTTCCATCTAAGTATAAAGTGATTGAATTAAATAGTTTATGCTTGGGCATATTAAAAACAAATCCATAATTGCTTGTGAATTTTTTGTCGAGTTGCAAGCGAAAGAGGATTGGATTTCCAATGGTGTGGACTGATGGAGTCTGTGTATGGAGGTTTGTCCCTTGATGTGATTATGTTTCTATATTGGGTAAATATGAAACTAAAAGTTTCAACATATCTCCTTTGATGAAATAAATTATCTTCGTAAGTTATTCTGCTTCATGTTGAGGACTGATCAACTTAACATATAAATGCATTTATGTAAATCTGGTTAAAAGAATTAGATTGTTGTGATATTTAGCCTGGCAAACTAGTGTCACGAGTGTAAATCTATGTTGGAATTTTTCATTCCAACAATAGACAAATCTATTTGAAGGAATGATTTATTACCAGATATGAGAAGACATGATAGTTACATTAGAGATTGGAGGATGATCGAGATAATGTTGCAGATTGTTAGCAAGAATGAGGCAGTATGTTTGAAAACTGTTCTTGAAGGGAAAATTGTGTTCTCTTCGTGGGGCTGTGAGTGCCTATGTTCTGGTTTCTTTATCAGTGGACCTCTCACAGATGAGGTAAAGGAGCAGTGACAATGTTTATGGTGGAAAACAAAGTAGATGTTTGTTTGAGGTAGTGTGGTTTGTGGAATAAACTCCCTAGCATGTTGTAATAGTCATTGTATGTACCCAGAAATTCCAAATGTTGAAGTATGGAATGTAAGCCTTGTAAAGGCATTTGAAAGTTCGTGGTGATCTTAAAACCACTTTGTAATGGTTTATGGTCATCCTAAAACCATCTTTTGTCACTATAAAGTGATGGTGAGCCAGAAATCACATATAGAGTCTTAGTGGCTACAAGATTTGCCCGGTGGTGGTAGATCGGACTTGCCCGGCAGTGGCATATTGAAGTTGGTGGATTTTCCCAGTGGTGGTAGATCAGACTTGCCCGGTGGTGGCATATTGAAGTTGGCGGATTTTATCTTTTGTTAATAAAGATTTAAGAACGTACGTGTGTATATATAATATATATATATATATATATATATATATATATAATAATATATATATATATATATGTTGGAAGTTACTCCCAAGTTTATTTTAAAACAAATATAACAAAGGGTGATTTTGGAATTTACTGAGGGGAAACTCAAAGATAAAAATGTTTATCAAATAATTAAAAATCAATATTTTTTTTTGAGATAAATGATGATTAGAAAAAAAAAAAGAAAAAGCTAAAGGAAAGCAATTGGGAGAGGAATTTGTAGGCATTAGGAAGAAGAAAACGGTATTGTAGAAACCCATAGGTGGTTGTGAGGGAAGGCACGCGATTTCCCTGAGGTCTTTTGGACAAGAACTGGTGGAAGCCTCAAGACTACTGTAAGTTCCACGCTAAACCTAGAAGGGTTATGTTGCCTGAGGGTAACTCTTTCACAGATCTACAATAGAGCATTGAAACTCAAATAGAATTCTCAAGATCAAGGATCCAACTGGTCAATCTTATGAAGCACATCAAGACATTGAGCAGTGTTAGTTCAACACTTTCAGAAGATGGAAAATGATCCCTTGCTGGATAGATTAGAAACCATTCAAAAGATTGTTAAACATATTTGAAGATTCATGAAAAAGGAGCATGATATAAATCTAAATAATCCCATCTCCATGGAAGAAGTCGCCTAGGCTATCCATGAGATGCCTAATGGTAAGACACCATGACCACATGGATTCACCATAGAGTTCTTTAAATCTTATTGGGAAGTAGTAAATATGGATTTTTTTGAGGTGGTGGCGAGCTTCCGAGACTTAGCCATGTTCCTTGAAGCTCTAAATTCGATGTTTATTACTCTCAGCCCAAAAGAGGAAACATTCAGTACTCTTGAGAATTTCTAGTCGATAACTCTTTGTAATGTGATATATAAGATTATATCAAAATAGGTAGCCAAACCATATCAAAATGGTCCTTCCTATCTTGATCTCAGAAGAACAATCAGGGTTTGTGGAAGGCAAGCAAATTTTGGAAAATGCCATCCATGCCCATGAGATAGCACATTCCCTAAAGAGTTTGGGGGAGGAAAGAATGATATTTTAGTTCATATTTTGAAGGCGCATGATAAGGTTAGTTGGGAGTATATGGAAGAAATTTTAAAGGCCTTTGGTTTTGATAATGGATGGATCGCTAGATCATGGCCTTGGTCACTTCTCCTAGCTTTTTTATTTTTCTAAATGGAGCTACTGATAAACCCTTTTTCCCCTCTCAAGTAATTCACAATGGAAGTAACCTTTCTTGTTTTTCATAATGATGGAAGGATTGGGAAGAGCGATCTCAGCAGTTGATGGGGAAGGGGACATCAAAGGCCTTCAACTGCATGAAGTGTGCCTGACGATAATGCACCAACAATTTGTAGATGATACCATGCTACATCATATCCCTACAATGAAGGAGGCTCGGTCATTCATGTCTATTTTGGACACTTTTTTTGCAGCTTCAGATATGGAGATAAACCACTCCAAATCTACGACTTTCTTCTTTAACATGCATATTAATATACAGAGAAATTTGACAGCTATCATAGGCTTCCAAGGGAAAATACTTCCTTCCAAATATATGGGTATCCCTATAACTGTTAAAGCTTGGAATAAATCCAATTGGGAGAAGATTGTATCAAACTTGGAAGATAGAGTCAAGTGATGGACATTTAGAGCCTTAAACCTAGTTGTAATGTTAGTTTTGACTAAAGTTATACTGCAACTGATTTCAGGATACATATTATTAATACTCCCAACTCTCAAAGGTGTTCTGCAAAAGATTAGAGAAATTCAAAGGAAATTCTTATGGAGAGGACTTGAGGATAAGAGGAAGTTGGTGTTAGTACCCAAGAACATGATATGCAAACCAAAATTATTTCTGGGTAGCCTATGTTTACAGGACTCAAAGGCTTTCAATAGAGTGTTTGGAGCTAAACTTTGGTGGCACTAGTTAAAGGGAGGTTCTTTGCCTTGGGCCTAGCTCTGGAGGGAAAAATATGCCCACAATTGGCTCTTGCAAGGCCTTTTCCTTATGTTAGGAACAATCAAAGGTTCCACAATATGGAATTTGTCCTAAGGAAGTAGGGAGGCAATACAAAAACATTGTTTCTCGAAGATCGTAAATGGGAAGTTAGCTTTGTTCTAGGAGGACACTTGGCAGTAGCAACCCATTTTCATCAAGGAAGTGTGGCACCCAATTCAAATGACTACTGATATTTAGTGTTGATTAAAATAACTCTACTTCTGGGAATGTGTGACTGATGGTAATAAATGGAGAATATGGAACCTTAGTATCTTTTGGGAGCATAGTTGAAATGAGGAGGTGATCCAAGAAATAGTAGCAGAACTAAGTAAGAGAAGAATCCTTTGTACTGATAACCAGGATCAATTGAGATGGGGAAAAAAACAAGGTGAAGAATTTAATCTCAAAGAATCATGAACATTTATTGAAGATCACCAATGTGAGACAATATAACCAATTTGGACAAAAATATGGTATTCAACTCAATGACTCAAAATTAAAACTTTCTTGTGGCTGGTCTTACATAGGAAAGTTCTTACGTGGGAAAATTTGGAGAAGAGAGGTTTTATTGGGGTCTCATGGTGTTGTCTTAGTGAATGTGAGGAGGGGAATATCAATGATTTATTAAATACCTACAATTATACATCTATAATATGGGATTGGATGGCTTATATTTTCACGAAAATTGATAAAGTCAAAGATAATATTCAACATACTATCAAGAAATGGCAAGAGAACTATAATAAAAATGAAATGTTAAATCTCACTTGGTGCTTGGCCCTAGGATTTATCGTTTCGTCTATATGGAAGGAACATAACCAAGGAATTTTCTAGAATAAGAAGCTCCCTACAGAACACCTGGTTGAACTCATTCAGTGCCAATTGAAGGAAAAAACGTAGTAGAGGAGTTGAGGTTTCTAATGAGCAACAATCACCATAGGATGTAAGAAACCTAAAATTAATAGAGTTGGATAATCTTGGTATGTAGGTAACTCGGGCTAAGGAAACTCGAACCCATCTAGGTTCAACAATATGGGCTCGTCCCCCCAGGACTTCTTTAAGTTGAATTTTAATGGGGCTTCAAAGGGAAACCCCTGGAATGCACATGCTATAGGAGTTATAAGAGACTAGACAGGGAATAATTTGTAGGGTATACTTCATCAACTCGGGACATGTTTCGAACAATGCAGTTGAATTCCATGCTCTGGAAAAAGAACTCAAAATTTTGGTACGAGAGAGGATGGTCAATGTCATAGTTGAGGGAAACTCAGTGAACGCCACCCAAATGGAAAGGAGGCTACAATGTGGATAACAGGTAAGTAATGTAACGATAAAATGACATATGGTACAATTAACCCAAAGCATTCAACAACACCTAGTTACTCTGGTAACAATGGAATTCAACCTAGTCTGGAGGCCAGAAAATGCAATGGCAGATAGGCTAACCAATGAAGGGGTTGCAAGATCCCAGATGTATACAGATGTGGCATGGTTAGAACTACAAGAGGGACTACTAAGGGATGATTATAAGAAGTTGGTGGAGAAGGAACAGTCCATGGCAGTAGGCAAAGAGTACAACGAAGAGGCAGGACAGAGCTCGGGAAGTGCTCCACCTGCTCACATGATTAATTAAATCCTATATTGTGGAAGAGAGAGGAATAGAAAAATGAGGCATGAGATGGGACATGTAGAAAAACTATATGGACAAGGTGGCAGCCAAATAATATGAAATTATGAACATATGCATCAAGGTTTGTCATGCAAGGTGGTTCATAAATGATAAGGAGGAGAATGAGAGGTGGGAAAATATGATAATTGTAAAGGATATATATGAGGGGAAGCAAATGGTGATAATGAGTGTGTCAAATTCATTGAGACCAGAAAATGAAAGGGGGGTATGGAGAAGGCTCACATGAGATAACTATCATATCACAGACAGATCGGAGGTTGCAAAGGTGGTGATGGTAAGTATTGAAAATAAGGTAGGACAAAGAATTATAGCCTTAAAGGCTTTAAATTCTTGGTTGGATTCCCTTTCTTTCGATCTTTGCTTGGTAATTGAGTAGTGTTGGAGAAGGTGGGAACTAATAAGTGCTTATTTTGAATTCGAAGGGGCAACTGAGTTGAGGGTGGCAAGAGTTAGATATTTGGTGGGAAGGCCAAGGGGGATACCCAGAGAAAAGGCTCTTGGGGAGGGTTATCGTAAACGCACCCACATGGAAATAGCTGTAAGGGTAGCAATAAAGGCTTATCACTCTACTATCCCACTGAAACGAAAATAAGTGGTGGAGGTTTAGGAAAATGAATTTCACCAGTAGAAGAGGGTTTTCCCCAACATAAAAATTGAGGAGGAGGTCGACTGAATCATTAACACGCGAGAAACTAGGACCCACACAACCATATACCAGAGAACACTAGAAACTTCTTGGAATTTGAAGGCCTTTGTAGGAAATTTGCAAGAAGAGGGCTTGGAATAAAGGGCTAAAGGCCAAGATGACACCTTCAGTCAGTTGAGGGTCATTAATAAATGGCTTGGTGGTATTGAGTTTGTTTTGAAGACATTGGTAAATATTGAGAAGTTGCAAGATGGTCATTGTTACAAGTCATTTTGTCCCATATTCTCAAATGGCCTGGAAACCGAATCAATCAACATCATTAACACCTTACAATCATCCCCTTTTAAATCCTTAAGAATTATCTCTCCAAAGAGTCCAAGTTTTTTCGTTTAATCAACTCAAAAACGTAGTTTTTGTACCCATCACATTTTCTCCTTTAGCAACCTACACTGTTGCATATTACAGAAATGAGAAACTACACTGACCATTGCATGTTTCCTTTGCTATAGGTGCATTGGTTCTAGAATTTTGGGAAAAATAAAAAATAATTTCGCATCTTCTCTTTCGAGGAGCTTCCAAAGTGGTTTTAACCATTTACTATTGATTGAGATCTCAAGTTCCTATCCTAAAAGCCTTATCTCTAATCCCTATATCTTATCCTCCCTCATATTTGGATCTAAGTCCTAGATTGGTAAAACCCAAACTACCCTATTTACCCTATAAATTCACTACCTCCCATAGAGTCTACATTGGCTTTTGGAGGCTCTTAATAATGTCCCGGTGTTGTTGCATTTTAGCTAAGGACCCATTACCACCCTTGAGTTGTGATTGAAGGCTTGATTTGCGGCTAAGTAAGGACAAGTTAGGTGGGAGATGTCTACATGGTTAAGATCTATAAAAGGGTTGTAATATTCTCCTACATTTCATTAATAAAAAATGCTTTGTTTTCATATATTTATTTCCATTTGATGCATATGTATTCTAATGCCTTATTGACTCATTTATTGGAGAAATTATTCTATTTTATTTGTTTCTTGTAGTTCTCATTCTTGTTATAATTGCTTCTCAGGTTTGATTTATAGCGTTTGGAGCTAGAGTTAAAGTTCACGAGCAAGGAAAAGAGGAGAACTTGCATTGGACTCAAGGTAAGTCTTTCCTCCATATTCTAATTTCTATAAGGAAAGAACACATATTATTTTTATGTTGTTTATAGATCAAGACATTAGATCTAGGGAGTTCACGTCTGTCTGCAAAAGAGAATTTCTCGTCAAACAACTTAGTGACTCCACTAGGGAACAAGATGTTCCTATAGTGGTTTCCTTGCCTATCCATTTTATACCATTGAAAGTGACTCAATTTGACTTGTTTAGATATTAATCAATCTTAGGAAAACATTTTTCACAGTTTGTTAGGATTTTTGTTTTATTTTTTGAACAAAATTAGCCCCAACACACTTTCTAGTCTACAACAGAGTGACCCAATGCACTTGCCTCTCTCTGTCTATGTGATGCATCACACCGGTTTTCTCCTCTATACTATGATGGTTCCTATAGGATGAAAAATTGGCATTTTATGCCTTGATTTGAGGTTTGTTGTGATCCAGTGGATTTTCCTAGGTCTCTGAACTAGTCATTGTGTAGAAATTTGATAGAATTATAAGTACTCAAGAAATTTAATCTAAAATCATGTCACACAATTCTACTCTACTAATCTGCAGAATGAAATTCATAATTTAGAACAACATTCATGGACATGCAATAAGAAAAACAAAAATACACAATGATTTCTAGGGGAACCCAACTGGTAAAAAAATCTCAAGGCGCTTTAAATTATTCATATGAATAGAGAATCTATTATAATTTCTAGCTCCAACTCTAAGCTCAACTTGCAAAAGAATAACTATTCTCCTGCTCAATGACAAACTTTGGCTAACACTTAGGCAAATATCATCTCACCAATGCTCCTATTTCCTTGCGCAATTCTTGAGGAAATTAACCCCTATTTTTAGTAATTTTCCAACAATTGATTGTACAGTTCCCAAGGATTGACCATCTTACTACATACAACACTTGTACAGTCAAACTAGTTTATAACTGCTTGTTACACTGCCTTGTCATCTCCACTTTAGCTGAGTAACTCAAATTATCTGCATGCACTAGTTATTTTAGGTTGATTTATTATTTAACTAATAGATATCTGAATTATGCTATTGTCTCACTTCATAATTAACCTTCAAATGACTCTAAGAATAGTTAGAGGTTAGTTAATTGAATACAATTGAAAATAACTAAACTAAATTTTACTGAAATTTAGGAATGACACGTGCATAACCTCTCCAAGACCTCTAACTCAATTTTACAAAGTAAACTTAGTGACAAGTTCCATGTAACGCCAATTAACTACCTCCAAGTTGTCCTGTTGATGTGGAAAATCGATTTACTCAATTTGACTAAGGCTAAAGTCAAATTTAGTCTTTCTTGCTACATTTTTCAACACTCCCTCTTAGAAAGAAATGGAGTTTCAATCACCCCTATCCTACACCTTTGGAATTTGAATTTACCTCTTGATAATGCCTTTGTCAATATTTTAGCATCTTGCTCCTCATTTTGGAATGTATTTTAGCAACATAATTCTCCTTTGCATATAGTCCCCCAAATGGTGATATCATATATCAATGTACTTGGACCTGTCATGAAATACTGAATTCTCATAAAGCTTAATGCAACTCTGATTATCATAATATATCACTGTCAGATCCATCTTCTAGATGAATAGTCCCACAAGTATTATCCTCATCCAGATTGCTTCATATGTTGCTTGACTTGTAGCCATGTATTCAAGCTCTGCTGAGTTAAGCACCACAGACCTCTGCTTCCTGTTGTACTAGGAGATAGTTGCATAGCCAACATTTAAGATAGAACATGGTGTAATTTTCCTTTCAGATGGACTCCCTGCCTAATTTGCATCGGTGAAGTCTTGCAACTTCACTCCCTTTTTCTATCTACCATAAACCATATCTGAGGTATCATAACACATTATTTATTGTCTTCCAATATAATTTGGTAGGCCTCACCAAAGCTTGGATAATCTAGTTAACTGCATAGCACATGTCGAGTTGTGTGTTCAAACAATGCATCAATGAACCCACAAGCTTCCTGTAAATGGTAGCATCAAACTTGCAAGATGGTCATTTTTATAGGTCATTTTGTCCCATATTCTCAAATGGCCTGGAAACTAAATCAATCAACATCCTTAACACCTTTCAATCATCCCTTTTAAATCCTTAAGAATTATCTCTCCAAAGATTCCAAGTTTTTTGCGTTAATCAACTCAAAAACCTAGTTTTGTACCCATCGCACTTTCTCCTTTAGCAACCTGCACGGTTTCATGTTACACAACTAAGCAACTACACTGACTAGTGCATGTTTCCTTTGCTAAAAGTGCATTGGTTCTAGAATTTTGGTAAAAGTAAAAAATAATTTTGAATCTTCTCTTTCGAGGAGCTTCCAAAGTGGTTTTAACCATTTACTATTGATTGAGATCTCGATTGCCTATCGTAAAGGCCTTCTCTCTTATCCCTAGAGCTTATCCTCCCTCATATTTGGATCTAAGTCCTAGATTGGTAAAACCCAAACTACCCTATTTACCCTATAAATTCAGTGACTCCCATAGACTCAGCATTGGCTTTTGGAGGCTCTTAATAATACCCTGGCGTTGTTGCATTTTATCTAAGGACCCATTACCACCCTTGAGTTGTGATCAAAGGCTTGATTTGTGGTTAAGGAAGGACAAGTTAGGTTGGAGATGTATACATGGTTAAGATCTATAAAAGGGTTGTAATATTCTCCTACATTTCATTAATACAAATTGCTTTGTTTTCATATACTTATGTCCATTTAATGCATATGTATTTTAATGCCTTATTGACTCAATGATTGGAGATATTATTCTATTTTATTTGTTTCTTGTAGTTCTCATGCCTGTTATAATTTTTTTTCAAGTTTGATTTATAGCGTTTGGAGCTAGAGTTAAAGTTCTCGAGCAAGGAAAAGAGGAGAACTTGCATTGGACTCAAGGTAAGTCTTTCCTCCATACTCTAATTTCTCTAAGGAAAGCACACATATTTTGTTTATGTTGTTTCTAGATCAAGCCACTAGATCTAGGAAGTTCATGTCTATCTGCATAAGATAATTTCTCGTCAAACAACTTGGCGACTCCGCTAGGGAACAAGATGTTCCTATAGTGGTTTCCTTTGCCTAGCCATTTTAGACCATTAAAAGTGATTCAGTTTGACTTGTTTATATATTAATCAATCTTAGGAAAACAATTTTCACAGATTGTTAGGGTTTCTGTTTCATTTTTTGAACAAAATTATCCCTAACACACTTTCTAGTCTAAGGAAGAGTGACCCAATGAACTTGTCTGTCTCTGTCTATGTGATGCATCGCATTGGTTTTCTCCTTTAGGCTACAATGGTTCCTGTATGATGAAAAATTTAAATTTTTATGCCTTGCTCTGAGGTCTGTTGTGATCCAGTGGATTTACCTAAGTCTCTGAACTAGTCATTGTGTAGAAATTTGATAGAATTGCAGTTGCTCAAGAAATTTAATCTAAAATCATGTCACACAATTCTACTCTACTGATCTGCAGAATGAAATTCACAATTTAGAACAACATTCATGGACATGCAATATGAAAAACAAAAAATACATAATGATTTCTAGGGGAACCCAACTAGGAAAAGAAACTCAAGGCTCTTTACATTAATCATATGAATAGAGAATCTATTACAATTTCTAGCTCCAACTCTAAACTCAACTTGCAAAAGAATAACTATTCTCTTGCTCAATGAAAAACTTTGGCTAACACTTAGGAAAATATCATCTCACTAATGCTCATATTTCCTTGTTCAATTCCTGAGGAAATTAACCCCTATTTTTAGTAAGTTTCCTCCAATTGATTGTACAATTCCCAAGGATTGACCATCTGACTGCATACAACAACTGTACAGTCAAACTAGTTTATGACTGCTTGTTACACTGCCTTGTCATATCCAGTTTAGCTGAGGAACTCAAATTATATGCATGCACTAGTTACTTTACGTTGATTGATTAGTTAACTAACATATCTCTGAGTTACTTTAATGTCCCACTTCACAATTAACCTTCAATTAACTCTTAAGAATAGTTAGAGGATAGTTAACTGAATATAATTGAAAATAACTAAACTAGGTTTTACTGAAATTTAGGAAGGACACGTGCATAACTTCTCCAAGCCCTCTAACTCAAATTTACTAAGTAAATTGAGTGACAAGATCCATGTCACGCTAATTAACTACCTCCAAGTTGTCCCGTTGATGTGGAAAATCGATTTACTCAATTTGACTAAGGCTAAAGTCAAATTTAGTCTTTCTTGCTACATTTTTTCAACACTCCCTCTTAGAAAGAAATGGAATTTCAACCAACCATATCCTAAAGCTTTGGAATTCGAATTTACCTCTTGACAATGCCTTTGTCAAGATTTTAGCATCTTGTTCCTCATTTGGAATATATTGTAGCAACATAATTCTCCTTTGCACATAGTCCCGCAAATGATGATATCAGATATCAATGTACTTGACCTATCATGCAATACTGAGAAAGCTTAATGCAACTCTGATTATCATAATATATCACTGTTAGATCCATCTCTTGACTGAATAGTCCCACAAGTATTAACCTCATCCAGATTGCTTCATATGTTGCTTGACTTGTAGCCATGTATTCAAGCTCTACTATGTTGAGCACCACAGACCTCTGCTTCCTGTTGCACCAGGCGATAGTTGCATACCCAACATTGAAGATAGAACCTGGTGTAATTTTCCTTTCGGATGGACTCCCTGCCCAATCTGCATCGGTGAAGTCTTGCAACTTCACTCCATTTTTCTGTCTATACCATAAACCATAATGTGTAGTGCCTTTGAGGTATCATAACACATTCTTTATTGTCTTCCAATATAATTTGGTAGGCCTCACCATAGCTTGGATAAGCTAGTTGACTGCATAGCACATGTCGAGTTGTGTGTTTAAATGATACATCAATGAAGCCACAATCTTCCTGTAAATGGTAGCATCAACCTTTCACCTGAAGTGGCATTCTGCTTCCTCCAGTTTGTCGCTAGAGGTGTGTCCATGGGCTTACAATTATCCATGTGAAATCTCTAAAGTATCTGAGTAGCATACTTGCACCCTTTTCATGGATTTTGTTGAAGTACTTGAGTAATTCATGGAATTATATTAGAAATTCACCCCCAGTTTGACCAAGTTGGATAGATATGTGATGTCATTTTCCTATAAGTTGAATCTATATTAGTATACTTTTAATAAGTTGGTTTAGTAGGAAAAAGTGATATCACTTGGCAGTGAATGTAGAAATCATCCATTAAATTTTTCACAATCTACTCACCCTTCAAAGCTCATGACATATTGAGGAATTTATCATCATTTGTGCCATGCTTGATTAGAATTTCTTTGTATGCATCCAAGGGTATTGATTTTCCATTTGAGTCCCAACAAGAAGGCATACACATTCCTCTTAAAAGATTAAACCTGGTATTGGATGAACCAATTTCCTTCTGAACCAATTTTCACTTCCACACTTGCTGCATAAAATTTATTTTAATGATAACACAATTGGTTTCTAATACCTAGTGAATTATGCCATTAACCCTTAATACTTTGTGTTTCTCTTCACCTCTAGCATTAAGAAATTTAATCATTTGGTTTGCTATTAATGGCTTATTCCCTCATTCTTTTCGAATCTACTTTGTTGCCTTTTTTTGCAATCTTCAATAAATTTGTTTCATGACCAATTACTACAAATGAATCCCATAAATTTGAAATATAACAATATATTTCCACAATATCCTTATGGTTTCTATTAATGGTTGTGTGCCAATCAATTTTTTTGTATACCAGTCAATTTGACTTTGCGGGGAATATTTGTTCTTAAGTTCATCGGTAGGAATATTACCTTTATTTTTCAACCCCTCATTTTCATGTGTCAATGCATCACTCTTAAATTGTACTAACTTCTTCAATTTTTCAATTTTTTATCTTTTAAAATGAGTGATGACATTGTCTTTACTAATTTTTCTAGAACCTCCCTTTGTTACTACTATTTCTGAGCTAGTTACTACACATTTACGTTTTTCCTTCTCCTTTACAAAGATTTGAGTTTGAACTTATAACTTTTCCAAGTGCTTATTTAGTACAATAATTAGTGAAAGTAACTAGTACTCATGTTTTTGCAATGCATCCAACTCTAGAGATTGGACATGCTCCAAAGTTGGCATATTGAGCTTTTTCCTAAACACTTTGATATCCTTTTCCGTAGACTTTATCAAATCCTGAATTGAAGTTGATTCATTTGGGTCTGCTCCCATCTTGATAATAATGTTCTCTAAATTATCGGTTTCCATCTTCTTAGTTATGGTAAAGATATTATCTTGTTTAAGTTGATTATTCACCTTAATCAACAAATTTTGAAGTCTATCAACACTTGCAACTGAAATTGATAAACTTCTACATAACATCTCTCCTCTTTGTCTTTGGAGATCCATTCTAATCAACCACATGGATCTCTTTTAGGTCAATTATGAGCTTGGGGGAATTATAATCATCTACAGTTTTAATGATCTAGGAATTTGGTTCTAAGACTTCCATTTGGAGCTTACCCTTTTCATAATCTAGGGTTGATAACAACTTGGTATTTAACATTGTGCCCTGTTTCCAAATCTCATTGTAGGCCTCCTACCTTAATTTGGCATTTTTACTTTTGATTTCCCTAACTTGAGAGATTCATTTCTTGCTTAGAAGAAGTAGTTGGTGATGTAATAGATGATGATACTCCAGATCCTAAATCAGTTGAAGGTAACAATTATAGATTTAGAACAAGCTCGTTGTATACAATAGCCTCAATTAATGTAGCCTCTCTGACTGAAACCTCTTATTATTCTATTCACTACCTTTTTTTCACTTTGAATTTTGTGTAGTCTAATTTAGAAGCTGACTGTTGAGTCTCAAAAAATACCCTTTCCAATTCTTTAGTCTTTTTTTTAGGAGTTTCTAGCAATGTTGACTATGATGTTATTATGTTGCAATAGTTTCTTATGCGAATGTTGCAAGATCCTGCTCCCAAACCTCCTTATTAGCATAATTATCTAACATGGGCTTTAAATCATGTTTACAATCAAGTTGTTTTTGTTCAACCCTTTTACTTGAAATTATTCCATGAGGGTCATAGTGCCAAATATTTCATAGAGAAAACTTCATTTCTTACAACATGATTTCAACTTCTGCAACTGTTGCTCTAGTATTCACCAGAAATAGATCAACTTTTTCCTTTTATTTGAAAATAGGAGGGTGTTTCATAGTTAGAAAATAAACTCGATCCACGTTTAAACTTTATCTAATCAATTCCAATGTGAAAATATTTACAGCCAGACACACTAGTAGCTTATAAGGTGCCAATTTGCATGCATATATTCTAATCTCAATAAAATATTTGTATAAATACTAATCTCCCACCTTAGTTGCATCACTGAGCTATAAAATTCTTTTAATTTTTAGCAATATTCTTGGTGGTGACACATCATATATGAGACTAAAGGAAACTGAGAGAAAATGATTGACAAGAGTTGACAATGAAAATTCTTGAGACTGATTTCTTAGCATTGAGTTATGGTGAACAATTGACATCACATTGCCATTGGAAACCTTATTTTGCAATTGAATACCAGAGAACTTATCCACTTGAAAATATAGAAACATATAGACTAAAATAGACCGTTACCTAAAATATTTGGCAGCGCTGAAATTTGCTAACTGGTCATGGATGGTATCATATAAGTACTGCCTAAAATTGAATTTAACGAATACATTCTTAACTATTGAAACAAAGGATAGAAACACTAGGATAACTTCATCCATTATTTGATCATGATCATATCCTAGCAAACATCAGACCACTGAAATGACTTGTCTAGACATTTCTAGGAAAATACTTGAAGAAAAGGCAGATAGTGTTCTAGTATTGGAGTACTTAGAGGTAAAAAAGATTGAAGGAGTCTGGAATTTTCTTTTGGAGTTAAATCATGATATATTTGACTTAGTGTTTCTTCATTTAGAAGATGGATTTCGTTGGGCATTACAATATTTAACATTTGCAGGATAGACTCGGAGTTAATATAAAATAAAATTGACCCATTCGTTGATGCAATGGCCTATTTTGTTTGGAAGATATTGTTTAGAACACCTAAGAAATAGGCGAGTTTGTGGTATGATGAATTGAACCAAATATGAATCCCATATTAATGAAACATCTTGAAGGTCCTAAAAAAATTTAAATGCCTAGGCACGAAGCTCGAACAAAACAAACTCACACTGGGTCTCATAAGCATCAACCTCTCTTCCAATTAAGGGAAATTCATCAAAATTTATAGAGGTTTGGGGAGAGGGTTTGATCGTTTTACCTTTCATCTTACAATTTATAAATTTGAAATGTACTTTAGGAATAGAAACAGTGTTACCCATAAAATTTTGAAAAGAATATTTGAAATTGATATGCACGATGAGATCCTTGTATTTTTCTTTGTGGTTCAAATAGTTCCAATGAACTGACAACAATCACTTTTCTCATTTTGTTTCCCTCGAGCCAAGAGAAAACAACTTCCATGATTTTATTGGTTGTGAATTCTATTTTATTCATCGTGAGCACTGATGTGGCTAGGTCCTATCATGATGACATAGCCCAATGGTATTAACGAATCCCACAAGCGAAGTGCAAGGGGGGTCTTGGTTGTATTTGAAAATGATGGTTATAACACCACCCGTGGACAGAATGCAAGTTTAGATATTGCATTTGTGTAAATATTTAATATAGATAAGGTGAATTTGAGAAAAATCTTTCATTATTTTAACTATTATCCATTCTAATCAATATAGTTAGATGAAACTTGTTGTTGAATAAAAGAGATTTTCCTAGTTGAAACTATTTTTCTAAATACTTTCGTGATAGTAGTCCAACAATGGGAAATTTGTATCATTAAGCATTTCTGATTAGCATTCCTACGAATTCATTTCATATAATATTTCATAGGTACTACATCAACATGGTTGACATAATTTTTATTAATGCATTACAATTCCAATCTTGTAGATCACTTGTAACATAGGAACAACCTCATGAAATGCTATTCCCAATTCAAGACCTATTCCAACAAGTCCTTTAAGTCCATCTTTCATCTATTAGTATTTTTTCTCTTGCTTGTTCATTGGAGTAAGCTTGTGCTCTCAAAGGTTTTGGTCTTACCAAAGCAAGTCCACAGAGGAGCAACGTGGTGAAGATTCACTGCCAAGACATAAGGACCTCTTGATCAATTCTTCAATTATAAGGTTTGTAGATCAACAAAGTTCTCTAGCATTGATGGACAACTTACTCTTCAATATAATTAGGAGCTTCTAAAACAATTACAACTCAAACAGAGTTGTCAAAAACAAACACAATGACCAGTTTTGAAATTGAATAAGATATATGTATAAGTTCAAGATCACTTAAAGCAAGTGAACATGTGGCAGATTATATCAAGGCACATTGCTGCTCCTTAGCCACCCATGGAAAGAATGCAAGTTTTTCGTATTGCAATTGTGTAGAAGGTTTAATGTAGATAAGGTGGCTTTGAACAAAGTCTTGCATGGTTTTGGTTGTTGTCCATTTTAAACAATATAGTTTCGCATAGATTTCTATGAATCAATAACTATGAACTCATGACTAACAAAAAAAAGTAGGGACTCTGCTGCTATGCAACTATCCAACTTGTTTTTATTTTAAATACGGGTTAGATTTACTTACATAAAGTTTTAGTTTTTATGTTTTTTTTTTCTCGGCAACAACTAATTCTATTAACTGAAAATCAAAATATTTTTACATGGACTGGAGGCTACAGGGGCAAGAACCAGAGAGCCATCAACCTTACAGCACTGCCCCATACCTGTGAGAACTTGGGGAAAACATTGACATACAGCCAAATAATTGGCATTACAATTAGACATAAGCTGATAGACAGAAAGAGAAGCAGATAAGCAAAAGTGATAGCAAATATCCAGGAGGAGAGCGGATGCTTCGTTAGAGGGAAACCATAACCTGAAGTTGATACTTTTAAGCCGAACCATGAGAAAAATGTCTGGGAATTGCCATCTGAGCACCCACCAGAGAACAAAAAGAGGCAAACCGTGACTCATGTTAATCGTTTTCCGTAGCTTCCCCATGAGTCTCTTTCGCATCTTGACATGCGTCACCATGACTGAGAGGCTCCTTGCCATCCGTCACCTTGTCGAAGTCGATGGTTCCTGCATCTCTTTACGCTTCAATTGGGCCACTGTCAACCAGAGGGGGGATATCCGGGGGCAGAGTATCCTTCATACCAGGCTCAATCTCCTTCTTAATACCATGAGATTCCTCGTGCGTGGAGCACTCATTGCTATGAGAGGGGTTGGGCATAATACAGGACAGAGGGGCAACTTGGTTTTCTTCTTCCGTCATAAGAATGGTTATTTGAGCAGAAATCAAAGGCCTATTCAGATTGCTCTGAAACTTAAAATGGGTAGTTTGAAAGGCACTATTGGGAACAGGTTTGCGAGGAGGACTTCTGGGGGGCAGGTACTCAGGAGAGGAAGAGAGGTTGATGGGCGAAAGGGTTGGGTTTGCACGATGACTGATAGCAGGCCGCTTGCCACTGCCAGGACAGTCCCCCGAGCAAATCCGCTTCCTATGGTGCTTCATTTTACCAATCCACGGAACAGACACAAAAAAATCAAAGAAATGAGGCCTAAAACCAGGGGAATGACCCAATTGAAACAGAGGCTCATAAGCGTAGACAATTGAAACCCGAGACGGAGAGATAACACAGACAATACTAATATCACATGTTTCAGAGCACTTACTCCAAGTCACTGAGCTAATCCCCCTGTGGAGAGCGCAGGTGAATTCGAGATGCTGTCAAAACAAACCCAAGCGAGCCTGAATCTTGCCTCTGAAGACAGGCTCATTCTTATCCTTACACCATAACTGAAAGCCGAACCTATAACCAGAGATCTGAACACTGGAGGTGGAATGAACGTATGAAAACGCCATGTATATAACCATTAACAGGCAGCTTTGAAGCGCGTCCTGCATTAATGTCGTCGGCCTGCCCTGTCCTGTAACCATAAAAACATTCCCTCTGCGAGTGATTGAGATCTGGGATGCCACGCTGCTTTGCAGGTGGCAGTACCTGGGCTCATAATTCTGCATGGAATTCATTTAATGCCTGAGCGCCACCCACATCTGGGGGCATTTCCTCCTCCTGAGCCATATCCTTCTGCACTAGATTGTTGAAGTCCATGATCTGTGAGGCAGAGGCTAAGCTAGAGAGTGATCCTACACAAAGATGCTTCCCACAATCAACTCCCATGTTTGCTAAAAAATATGCTACTTTATTCCCTTCTCGGCGAATGTGTTTTAGAGCTATTGCTCTATGAGAATTAGTCCAGCGTTCAATAGATCGTAGCCTATTTTCCATTCGCCAACTGTTGCTGACTTTACAAGCCAAGGATCCTTGAAGGATTCTAGAGACCATTTTGATAATAATTTGAGAGTCACCTTCAACTATGAGGGGAAAGAGGTTCTTATCATGAGCCAAGAGTAGCCCCTGCCATAGACCTTCCAATTCCGCCGAATTATTAGTATCCCATCCTATAGATCCCATGAATGTGAGGATTGGAGTTCCTTTGTGATTTCTAGAAACTCCACCAAAGCCAGCATTCCCTGGGTTGCCTTTTGAGGCCCCATCAAAGTTTAGTTGGAACATGTGCTCGGGAGGACGGGTCCATTGCAAGGGCTGATGGCTTTTTGGCTGCCTTGTACCTGCAGTTAGCTCATCTTGCTTTCGTTGGAAGTTCCAATTGTTCCATATTGATTGTTCTTGGGGGATGGTTAGGAAGTCCTCTTGATGCCACGTCTTGAGGAATATGGTTTCCTCGATATTTTGATGAAGAAGTTTCCATATATCCTCCAACGATCTGGTGTGATCCTTGAATATTCTGCCATTTCTCTCCTTCCAAATAGCCCATAGGGCAAAGCCTGGGATGATTTTCCAGAGGAAATTTAGGATTTTTCTTTGGTAAGGATTGTGGGTCCAGTTGCGCACAGTATCCCTAATAACTTCATTGGAACCACTATTCCTTTGGCAGCAAAAGTTTATTTTTTGCCAGATTTTTTGTGCTAAAGGGCAGTGGTGCATTAGGTGCAAGATGGATTCCTCATTCTGTTTGCAATTGGGACATATAGAGGGCCAATGGAAATTCCTTTTTCTTATATTATCCCACGTAAGAATCTTGTTATGACAGAGGAGCCAAAGAAAGGTGGACACCTTCGGCCATATGGAGGGGTCCCATATTTTGTTCCATAACGGATCTATCACCATGTGTTCCTTTATAAGGATATTATATGCCTCTTTCGTTGAGAAAGCTCATTTTTCCTCGTATCCCCATCTGAGGATATCATTATCCTCAGAATGTGGAATTTTCCTTTTCAGAAGTTCTGAGTCTAGGGTTTGTTGAATATTTGCCTGCTCCTGTCTGAGGATTTGTGAAGCTGGAAGCCATTCTCTGTACTCCAGATGTGAGGAGGTTTTCCAAAAGTTTCCAACCGTATCAAAGGGATGCATATCAGGCATCAAGTTGGGGTTGAGAGAGAGCTGGTGTTGGAGGGCGGGAAACTTCTACCATGAATCTTCCCAAAACCTTGCACTACTGCCATCTTTGATTTCCCAGAAACTGTGATGTTGAATGAGATTTTTATGTTGCTTGGCTAAATTCCACATGACTGAGCCTAGGTTGAGCTCTGTTAGCCGAATTAGTTCCTCCATTGGATAGTTACGGGTGTATTTGGCTGTCCAGAGCTGGGCCCAAGGTGTGCGGGGTTCAGTTAGCCATTTCCACCATATTCTGGCTCCCATAACTTCATTGTTGTGGGAGGGATCGCATAGACCTATACCTCCTCCTTTTTTTGGAAGACAAGTTGTAGTCCATTTGACAAGAGACCATTTGTGCTTTAGTCCGCTGCTGTCCCAAAGAAAGGACCTTTGGAGAGAGATAAGATCCTTGAGAACCCTTTTAGGAGCCGCAAGGATGGAGAAAAGGTATAGGGGCATGGCTTGAAGGAAAACTTTAATGAGGACTAACCGACTGGCCATGTTGAGAGATCTATGGGTCTAGGAGGACAGACGCATCTCTAGCTTTTCAAGCAGGATCTTCCACGATGAGTGCTTCAGAGCGACAACTATCAAGGGTGCACCTAGATAGGTAGAAGGCAAGCTAGCAGAGGAGAAGCCCGGGATACGGATAATGGCCGCTTTTATGGGAGGAGGGGTGTGAAAGAAGAAAATATGAGATTTGGCCTTATTGATAGATGCTCTGGAGGCTTCTGAGAAATTAGACAGGAGGGCTTTGAGTTGACGAGCTTCCTGGACTGAGGGGTGCCCAAATAGCATATTATCATCTACAAATTGTTGGTGGGTGAAAATAGGGGAATTATGGAAGGAGAGGACTTTGAGACGCCTTGACTGCTGAGCTGACTTGATGTTGCGGCCTAAACCCTTTGCCATTATAACAAAAAGGAAGGGGGAAAGGGGGTCTCCCTGACTGATGCCACAAGAGGGATGAAAAGTGGAGGAGGGAATGCCATTGATAAGGACAGAGAAAAAGGATGAAGAAATGAGGCTCATAATCCACCGAACCCACGGAGCAGCAAAGCCAAAAGCCAATAACATCTTTTCAATGTAAACCCAGCTGAGACTATCAAAAGCTTTAGATAGGTCCAGTTTTAGAAGCATACTTGGCTTTTTAGAGATGTTCAGAGAATGAATAATTTCATGAGTCAGAATGATCCCGTCCGTTATCTGTCTCCCTTCAACATAACCCGATTGCTCCGACGAGATGAAGAGAGGAAGGAGAAGTTTGAGGCGAGAGGCTATAATTTTAGACACGATTTTGTAGATAATGTTTCACAGAGCTATCGATCTATATTTGTCAGGGGTGCTTGGATGATCCACCTTGGGAACTAGAGCAATGAAAGTAGAATTCACTCCCGGGAACATCCATCTCAAGGATCTAAACTCCTCCACGACCTGCCAAACTTCCATTTTGATGAGTTCCCAGAAGCCGTGAAAGAAATTGGAGGTGAATCCATCCGGGCCTGGGGCTTTACCTGCTTTCAATTGACACACTGCCTGTTCTACTTCATGAATATCCACAGATTTGAGGAGCATTTGGTTGTGCTCTTCTGAAATGAGTTTGGGGATATTTCAGGTAATTTCCTTAATAACCTAAGATCTGTCACTTATTGGTTCCCGATGCATCTGCTGAAAATAATTTACTAGAGTGCTTTTGATGTCCTCGTGTTTTTCCACTTTGATGCCTTGCTCGTTTTGAATATGTGTTATGTTGTTATGCATCCTACGTTGGATTGTAGTGCTGTGAAAGAATTTTCTTTTTTTTCCCCATCCTTGAGCCATCGAATTCGTGATTTTTGCCTCCAGAATGTTTCCTCCTGTTTGTCTCTTTCAGCGATCTGCATTTCAAGGAGTTTTTCCTGTTCTGACAGTTCCTCTGAACTGCCATCTATGATGAGCCTCTGTTGTATCTGCTTCATATCATTCTCTAGTGCTTCTTTGCCCTGAAAAATATTGCCAAAAGATGTGCGGTTCCAATGCTTGATCTTGGCCTTTAAGTTCTTGAGCTTTTGTTGGAATTGGAACATTTTGGATCTTGGAGGAGGAGAAAAATTGTTCCATTCTGTCTTGACCAGGTTTTGGAATTCCGGATGAGGTAGCCAAAAGGCTTCAAAGCGGAAGGGTCTGCGAAGCATGTTCCCTGGACGGGACCACTTGAGAGAGATGGGCCAATGATCTGAGCCAAAGAAAGGCAGGATAGAGGCTGCAAAGTCTCCACCTAAATGAATAGCATTTTCCGATAGGAGAAATCTGTCCAGCCAAGAAGCTATTTGCTGATGCCCCGATCTTCTATTATTCTAGGTAAATAGGCCGTTGTTGAAAGGGAGATCAATGAGCTAGTTGTTTTGAATGAAGTCCTTAAAGATTGTTCCTTCATGTATTCCCCTGCTTCTTCCTCCTCCTTTTTCTCCTATTTTTGTGATCATATTAAAATCACTCCCCGCGATCCAGAGAGGGAATGATTTGGTGTTGCTGAGTTCAGAGAGAGAATTCAGAATTCCAGTTTTAAGAGACATTTCCTGAGGAAAATAAACATTTGTGAGTAACCCATGGATATTTGTACCTATTATATGAAAGAGTGCCTGAAGGAAATTCCTGGGTGCATGAAAATTATCAAGACTAATGGCTTTTGGGTCCCAGATTATTGCTAGGCCTCCAGAGGCTCCATTAGCGTCCACCGCCATATTGAAACTCCTAGGCCATATTCTAGAAGCTAATCTGTCTACTGTGATAGAACTAGATCTGGTTTCTTGCAAGAACAGAACATAAGGTTTTTCTTGCTTTATCATTTTTTTAAGAATCCTAGTTTTCCTAGGGCTATTGAGCCCCCTTATATTCCAAGAGATTAATTTCATTGGGAAGGATTATTTTCGGTATGGAAGTACTTTGTTAGCTTGGAATACCTCCCAGAATCCACTAGAATCTGTCCTACTGTAATTGTCCTTTGCAGATCTGTTTTCCTTCCCCTTTTTTTGAGTTCTTTGGCCATGAGTCTGCCATCCCAACGGCCTCCAATTTGTATACCGAGAGTTTTTTGTCTTTGCGCCCTTCAGAGGACTTCTTCCAGGTTTCTCAGTTTCCCTGCAGGAATATTATCAAAGTTGTTTGTTGTGCATGTTGTTTCCAGTAGGGAAAATTTTAAGAACCCCCCCTAAATTTACATGTATAATAAATGGGCGAATCTCCATGGTATATAGGAAAA